>JAPMUY010001014.1:0-163185 GCA_026901105.3 Galaxias olidus
ATTCTATGTAAATGAAAATATACTTACTACATATATGTTCCTATACAACTTACCAATAGTAGGCCTATTTACAGAATATACATGTTTTTTGCAGGTTTCACCCCTTATAGTGCAAATATTAAGTAAGGATTTCAGAATAGTCACACTGCTGAAATCTGAGGCGATTTTTCAAGGGAAGGTAACTTATATTTGTGATATAACACTTTATCACCTAACTGATGTAACTATTCTTGTCACAAATTATTTTTTTATAAGGGTAGAAATTTCAGAAAAGGTGCGCTAGCTAACGGCTAACATTAATGCAGACCTGCTGCAGTCACGTTTGACAATGAGTCTACCATGATATCTCAGTATTTGCAGTTGCAAGCCTTTGGTGACGATTTATTTACTATAAGGATTTGAGAAATAGCACACTTCTGTATAGCCTATATTGTGGTAAATTTCTCGATTTTAAGGACTGATGATCCTCCTAAACGTTTAGAATGTTTTTTTAATGTTTTTTTTAATGACAGTCAGTTTGCAGCTTTCAAGAGCCGGCCGGCATCCTTCCAAACAGCCGAATGATTCTCTAGCCTGCTACTTTAATATATAATGTTTGATTAACAAGTTGGATTCGCTATGCGTGTACATTTATGACTACTGGCCTCTTGTTTCAAACAATGCGAGCATGCTGATAGAGAAACGTGCCTATGAACGAACTTTAGCTAGTAAACGTAGTTTGGTCCGATCGAAGACAATCTTCTGCCGCCCACAACAAGGTAACGAGCAAAACCTGGTATGGATTTTCTAAGAGTTGGCTATTGTCACGCAATGAAAGCGGAATGGATTCATTTGGAGATTAATGATCCGACAAAATTGGCATAGGTTTATTTTATTAACTGATAAACCTTTATGAAGTGAAGGTGTCAATAAATAAATAAAATATAAAATGATGAATAAGGTCTAATATTTCTTAATCACAAAACTAATGATCTTTCAGGAATTGGTGTTTTTTTAATACTAGGCTACTTTGCAGAAAAAATTGCACAAGAAGCCTAACTCTCCTCTCTACAATAACTCACTAAATGTTTACAACTGGGTAGGTCAGCCGCTCGCACAAGACACGTTTAAAAACCCGTCAACAAACGGGGTCTGTAGCGCAGTCCACTTGTGCTGCGGTATGGCAGTCAGTCTCATATCTGTGGCGCATCACATCGCATTTGCTCAGGGAAATGCATTTTCTAGTTTTCTTATTATTTTTAATCTGTGTTTTGCACCCATGCATTGAAATGAATAGAGAGCGCAGTAGGCCTACATGTTACATCTGTATGGTTGTAACCGTGCCTTCATAATATCGACCATTTCCCATAAACTAGTTTATTTCTACAATATGATTCTGGTAATTAATAGTGTGTTCAAATGCAAGTGAAAGAAGAAAATAATGCAACAAATATGTAAGATGCAACAAAGTGCCCAAGCTATTACAGGAAGAGTTTTACACAGCGCTATTAGTATTAGGCTACTGTAAAAACTATTGTACCTTTACTTTGTCATATTTCATTGTTTTAATAAATATTCCGCGGTCAAAAAATATAAAAAAAATTCCAAGACTGATGCCATGAATCTCAGAACGCTATCTTGAAAACCTGATTTAAGAAAAAATGTAATATCTGAGTTTAGTAGTTTTTTGGTGGCATTTGTCACTTTGACACTTCAACTGAACTATTTGAAACTCCTCCTACGAGACCGTAAAACCAAATTACAGATGGTCTAACTTTCAAAACAAAACTTGTCGATAATAATTGAGTGCTTCAAAATGTAAAAAACTGTAAAACAGTAGGCCTACTTCACATTTCTATTTTTAACTGCTTCAACATGTGACCAATTTCAATCATACTTTTTAGAAATGTTTGTGTTTTTATTCCCATCACGACTCAAAAGTAAAAACAAATGTACCTTAAACACTGTATTTTTTATAAATGTTAAAAGTTTACAATTATAATTTATTAGATAATCTTATAGACAGCAGGGGGCGATTTTCTTTTGACTGTTGCACACCATCTTTTGATTACTTTGGGTGTGTGGTGGTGACCTTTTGGGTTTCCATCAAAATTAACTAGTCCAAAACATTTCAAACAAAATGACAAGAAACATATTAAGACACTGTACATGAACAGTCTAATTTTGATCAAAAGAACCCAGTGCATATCAACATTTCTTACTGCAGTGCTGCCAACTACTGAGAAAGCCTGTGCGTGTGAGACGAGCATGGCAGACATTTATATGTCTTCATACTTGAAGAAACATGACTATTTACAGCCATTTCCCCAGTTTCTTAACTTCCAATCCTTACACCAACCATTACAAAATCAACATAGGAATACAACTTTCCCAAATATTCCCATTGGATTGCTGCTTTGCCAGTGGTGGCTGGTGAAATATATTCTAGGTGGGGCTGTGCCATATTACTACAATTTTTTAACGTTTACTGCAGGATACCAGGGCTCTGTGACATGGTATTTGTTTAATGCCAATATAAAAAAACGTGTGGCATTCTTACACAATAAAATATTATGCTAAAATGAACTATATACAAAAACAAATAGGGTCAGGGGAACTTTGTGTGTGTCTCTGGCACCTTCCTTACACAATAAAATATTATCCAAAGGTCAACTATATAAAAAAAAATCTATTCGGGCCAGGGAAACTTTGTGTACATGTCTGGCTTCTTCCTTTAGTCACTAGCCAGACAAATAATGCAATAGTGGCGCTCCTCCACTAGTCAGGCCAAGTCTTGGTGAGAAACACTCCAAGTTCTGGTGAGATCGGCCACAAGTTTTGATTCGACTGACTTTGAAAACAAGTTGTGATGAGACTGATGTCAACTTGTGACGAGACTGACTTTACGTACAGCCAACTGAGAATGACACGATCTTGTGGTGAGATTGAAAACGACTTTTAGTAAGACTTTAGTTGACTTCGAAAACAAATCTTGATGAGAATGACATCAACTTTTGACGAGAATGAAAAGTACTTTTCATTACTGACTTTGAAAACAAGTCGTGACAAGAATGAAAAGAACTTCTCATTAAACTGAATTTGAAAGTAAGTTTTGATGAGATTGATACAAAGTACGAGTGAGACTGACACATGTCCTAAAATGGACACCGTACACGTTGCAAATGCCTCTACAGTGTATGTGGTTTCCTGCCCTGTACATTTGCCATGTCTTACACCACAATGGTAAGCAGGAAATAGAAGTTGAGAACAACTAAATACAAAAATAAAAAGCTTTCTTTGGTTTAATGCTGCGTTAAAGTATAGAATAAAATTTTTGTATTAACTATCATGGTGAAAAAGTGCACTTTGTGGTACTGAATTGTTTGTTAAATAAAAAAATCCTTATTAAAGATATATTTAAGATTACTTAAAATTTAAATATTACATTTATTATATTTAAATATTTTCCTAATGTAATCCTATAGGCATTGTAAAAAAATATAAAATAATGAAGATTGTGATAGATAAATATAAAGAGAAGGATTTATATTTATAATGTTATCAACCAGAGTGCCCTTTTATTAATTGTATCAAGTCAATCTACCTTTGGAACCATGCAATCGCTATTTGTGCTTGCTGTGTGGAATTTTTCACTTCCCAGACTGTAATGGCCATAGTGGTATATGTTCAAATAGAAAGAATGGCGCTGAATGATTCATTTAAAAAGTACAAATTCTATTCTTAATTTTTACCTAATACAGACCATGCCACAAATAAGGTAAAATGCCTAGTGTTCAGTGTTAAACTGTGTTATTTTTTAAAATGTACAGCACACGTTTGTAAATCCCTATTTGTAGGGAGGCTCTTTGGTTTGGAAATTTTCCCACTTCAACCTTAAAACCAGTATATACCGTTACCAATGATATTTTGTAATGTAGCACTCTGGCAATTTGATTAAGCACTTGATTAAGAACACAGGTTTCTGACACACGTGGATTTCTTTTTTGGCCCATAATTTACATTTTCCACCACATGAAAGGTCATATCAATCAAATCACATCAATCATGTTTAACAGCCAAGCAGTCTACTTTTAGGGTTTTCATGTCCAAAAAACTATTCATGTCCTTAGCTATTCGTTCTTTGCATAGTGGCTAGATGTTAGTCATCTCTGTACACCGACAACAAAACCATGATGCTAGCAAACATTCTCACAGACTCCAACCCTTGACCAAACTGTGATACATACATGTGGTTTCCTGCCCTTCTCATGGGTTTTCTTTCAACACAATTCTGAGATGCTTGAGCACAAGTAGACAAAATGTATTAGTTTCTCAATTTATTTGTTTGTTCCAATTATACCTTTCTTTAAACCTTGTGATTATGCTAAATCTGTTGCACTTTTAAAGTTTAATACACAAATGGTACACAAATGGTAACTGCCACTTATTGAATATTATTTATTGAGCTATCAAAAGAGCAATGTTCTGGCTATTTCATATACTGTATATATTACTGTAATACTGTTTATCTCTTTTCCCAGGCATTCCAGTCCTCAGCGAAGATGGTCCTACGAAGAACCTGTCAATAGTAGAGATTCAAAGATATTGTTTCTATTTATTGATTGTTTTGCCTTTTATTTAGGAGAGAGCCACACTGTACCTTTGACTGAGATCTTAACGATGTGTCCCATGGCTTGGTCACCACTCAACTCACACTTAGCACGGCATTGAAATTCTTCTTGGTCCTCTTGGGTCAGATGTAAGATCTCTGTCTCCACCTGCCTTTGTCTCCAGCTGGGACCCTTCTCTATTGTCTCATTAACAATAGTCAAGTATCGGACGGGATTGGAAAGTATGGCACAGTTTTGCACAGAAGTTTTAAACCATGCCACATCTACTCGACCACATACTGTATAGTCGTACTCTGCTTTACAGGTCAGCTTCAATGATGTGCCTTGTATACCAGTAAGGTGCTTTTTCGGGTAATTGACGTTTAAAACATCTGTAGATGAGATATGGATGAATTTAAATGAATAGTCCTAAGCTAGGCTTTCCACATTTTAAATGTATATCTATTGCCATGTAGGCAAAATTATAGAATTTTTTTTTATAACTATGTTTTTTGTTTACATATTAACATATTTTTGTCACTATTAAGTAGATCAACAAAGAAAGTACATACCTGTATCAAGAAGATGTGCCATAAGATTACAGACAGCAACCATTAATAGTAATTTTGCTTCACAAATCCAAGTCATTCTCAAGCTGTCACAATGAAACTGTTGTGAAATAGTATACCGATGGGCTGAAGTGTAGCGGGGATTTTAGTGGAAAGTATCATCACACACTTTTTACAGCGGGTGATACACCCTCCACGAAGGAAGCATGAGATATATTTGTGTGTTTATGTCTGCCTGAATGCACCACTGTTTGTGTGCATACATCCACGTGTTCTTTGTGTTTGGAACATCTACCCTTGCCAGGTTTGATCTTTGAATGTTGTTTACCATGGAGAGGAACTACAGCATACGTTAATTCTAAGTAAAAAAAAATTAAAAAGTAAAAACAAGAACTTTTCACCAATATAATTATCCAGAAGATGACAGATCATTTACAGTATTGTCATTTGACACCACTATACAAGGAACCTTTCAGTAAGTTGCTGAAAACTGTATATGTACAAACTGCAAAGTGAAGAATAAAGGATGTATAATTGGCAATAAATCTAGTTAACCAGGAGCGCAGGCTAAAACTGTATGCTTATGCTCTCTCTCTACCTTTCCAAATGCGCACACACACACATCCAAGCAGTTGATTTTTAAATACAGTTCCGCCCATGTCAGGCATTCATCCAAGTGCCGTAGAAAAGCTCTTCAAAGAAGTCCAAGGGGAAAATACTCAATACAGCCATCAAATCCATTGACAAAAGGTGGAGGACATCAAAATCTAGGTGCAACAATATGATCACCTGTGGGGTTGAGCTTTATGGTCTCTGGAGAAAATGTTGCCACTAGTGTTAGGAATACGATCTTGCTGAAAAGTAAGCCATGTCAAATATCTACAAAGTACCTAACCCAGTCTTCCTTTATCAATAGTCAAATTTGATTTTGAGCATTTATATCTAAAAACGAAAAAAAAGTTTTTAATTACAATAAAACTGTATGTATTGTTGTCATTGTCATTGTCATTGCCACAAGAGATGAGGTCCTGAGCCCTAACCAACATTCGTTTTGTTAGACATTCCTTCAGTTTTCACAACCAGTTACTTATTTTAAACGATTGCAGTGTGCTTTCTTTTCACTGATACTTTAGCCAGTTGGGATGGAACAAGGTTGGCGAGGTTTTAGCAAGGTTTTGAGTTAACAAGAAAAATAAAATAATAAATTCCCTACTGTAACAACGCCAAAAAAAGCTAAAAGGGAGGAAGTTTATGGCATGGCGCTCAACCAATAGCTAACACCTTGGATAGATTTTGAATGTGGCCAAACTATCATGTCCCCTTGCTGGCTCCAGATCTCGTCATTGGAGCTGAGAGACCTTGAGCGGCATGGCACTGCCAAAGTCCAGAAAGAAAGGTCCTTCCTGTTTGGGCAAGAACGTGGTGGGGATGACATTGTAGATACCCGCTGGGACATGATCCACCTCCATATAGCAGAAACCGCATCTGAAAGTGGCCAGATGAAGAGAGGCCAGATTAGTGAACAGGCATTCAAACCAAGAATCCTTATCAATTCAGAGCTCTGAGTGTCTTGGACCACTCAGCCAATATAACACAGGTAGGTCTCCGCTGTGTGTAGGTTGGACTCCAGTCTCATTCTACGCTGTGGTATCTATCATGTAGCACGTCAAATTTCTTTGGTCACTATTACGAATTGGCAAGGCTATTGGATCGAAAAATAAATTCCATGCTTTTTATGAAGTATAGGCAATTTCAGCATAGAACAGTTATAACTCTGGTTGCGAGAAAATGCACTTAAAAATAAACAAAAGGTTAATTTACAAACGTGTTTCCATTGATCTAAGAATATGATCACAGTATGTGATCCAAAACAGACACACAATTCCTATCAACACAGCACTCATGCCCTTAGCATGTGCCACAGTAGCTATATATATATATATATATATATATATATATATATATATATATATATATATAAATATATATATTGTACTGTGCATAAGTTTTAGGCAGGAGATGCTTTTTTGAAGACGAAGGGTGGTCACCCCAAATGTTGATTTGATACAGATTTGCTTTTCCCTTACTTTGTATTTTATGAATTGATAAAAAAAAAAAAATAATTAACATTTATGTTTTAATATATAATTTTTTTTTTTTACTTCAAAGACTTCCAACCTGCCTAAACCTTTTGCACAGTGCTGTATATGCTGTACATAATTATTTTTGTATTACTTGGCAGTATGGTACATTTGTGTGCATATCGTTTTTGCTCTAACACCACGGGATTGCACCAAATCCCCACCATGTTGGTCCTGGCTCTCCGGGGATGTAGGGGACTCGGGAGGGGAAAAGTCTTCAACTTCAAATGAATTCTCAGTGGCTTATGTGCCATTAGACTATGGAAGCCCATAATGGACTTTATTCAAATGAAAATGTAAACTTGAAAATGCAAATGCATTCCACAATAGCATTATCACTTTCCACATTTGTATGTATTACTTGAGACAAAATGTAAATGCAATCATCCCATTTTCATTTGCATTTTCAAAGGCTCAAATGGGCATTCTGTGTCAATATTAAAATTCAAATGCAAAAGCTGTTAGACATTACATTTTCAAAGTCCTACCCCGCCATACTGTGGACAATATTCAAATGTTAATTCAAACTTGATAATTAAAATGCAATAAAAAAATGTATCCTCATTTTCCATTTGTGCAAGCATAAGTTATGTCACAATTAAAATTAAAATGCAGTTGTCTAACAATTTGAAAATGAAAAGGAAATCGCATTTGCCATTACATTATCAAAGACTTCATCTTCAGTACTACGCTGTGCAGTGGACAATATTCACATGCAATACACGAATCAGCACTACCTGTCTATTGCATTTACATTTACATGTCACTACGCTCTCTTTGGGACACAACATGAAAATTCAAATGCAATCTGTCAGTCCTCTCATCAAGGCGGGTCTTTAGTTTGTACCTCACTTACTCCTTCAGTCACTTAGTAGAGGGCTAGCTGTAGCTAGCGGTGCGTCAGGTGCGCCGGGAGATAACCACTTTGGCTATTTGACGGCAACCTAATTTTGCCATTAAGAGAAGTTAGCGACAGATCAGAGAAAGAATGTATTGCAGAGTAGGTCTACTCCATTTCTGGCACCGACGTGGACATGTCTCCCGCACCAGCCATAAGCCTATGCCATTGCCGCAGAGATGACCACTCAGTGTTGCTAACTCTTGACAGACAAATGAGCATCACCTTAATAAAATTGCACAAAACAAGCGCAACACTATCTATGGCCACATATTTAAAATACAACATTATTAACCTAGAGGTGTGAACGTTTATGAAAACATTAAAACCTTTTCCAGAAGAAATTTCCAGCGTTCATAATGCACCTTCTAATTAAATAGCCCATATTGTGCAATAAGTTTATTTATTCAGTATGATTCTGATAATGAATTTTGTGTAAACATGCACGTGAATGTTAAAAATAATGCAGTTATGCCCAATCTATTAGCCCACAGCAAGCTTTCCGCTATATGGCTGTCCTGCTTCTCTTCGTTTCAGCGCTGTCATTGTGAATAATTAGAGAGAGATTTTAATAATATATATAATAATTATACTTCTTTTAATAAAGGCAAAAACATAGAACTTGCAGCACAAAAATAAAACTAAGGACCTGCGGCTCCAACAACGAGTTGGTAAAACTTGTAGGATTAATGAAGCAAGTCACTAAACGAGGAAGTGACAGCCTAACTAAACACCCGCCTTGATGAGAGGCTGACAGATTGCATTTGAATGTTCATGTTCTGTCCCAAAGAGAGCCTAGTGACATGTAAATGTAAATGCAATAGACTCGAAGCGCTGATTAGCGTATTGCATTTGAATATTGTCCACTGCACATCCTAGTACTGAAGACGAAGTCTTTGATAATGTAATGGCAAATGCGATTTCCTTTTCATTTTCAAATTGTTAGACAACTGCATTTTAATTTTAATTGTGACATAAATTATGCTTGCACAAATGGAAAATGAGGATACATTTTTTATATTGCATTTTAATTATCAAGTTTGAATTAACATTTGAATATTGTCCACAGTATGGCGGGGTAGGACTTTGAAAACGTAATGTCAAACAACTTCTGCATTTGAATTTTAATATCGACACAGAATGCCCATTGGAGCCTTTAAAAATGCAAATGCAAATGGGATGATTGCACTTTCATTTACATTTTGTCTCAAATAACACATACAAATGTGGAAAGTGATAATGCTATTATGGAATTGCATTTGCATTTTCAAGTTTACATTTTAATTTGAATAAAGTCCCTTATGGGCTTCCATATTAGACTACAGTCATGCTGCTGCTACAATCACATCTACTGCAGCATTGAACTACTGAATGCTCAGTTTATTGGAAACAAATCTCTCCTGCTACTAGAGGTGTGGAAACTTCTTCATTCTTCGATGCATGGCGAATCGGACGAGCGACAACTCTGCATGGATGCAGCGTCAAAACATAATCAAATTTGAAAATGAAGCAAAAAAAAAAGATCCTACCATTAGTTTCTTATTAACAGATGTGCCGACCCTGGCAAGTCAATCTCTTGCTTTGAATTGTGAGAGAACATTAATTAGGCTAATGTTACTTCTGTAACAGCTTCCGTTATTTTTTTTTGTGAACTCAGCATTTGCCCCCTTCTCAAAATGACATAATCTGGCTAGCCTACTGGTTCCATTTAACTACATTGGAAGTAACGTAGCTTTAGCTGCATTTGTTATGTCGGTTGTCTCATATTCCAAAACAAGTCCAGAAACAAATTGTTCAAATACGTCGTGGCTATGACAGTTGTAGCCTGAAAATGGAACCGTGGAACTTTGGCTGAGGAGCGCATCTTACGATGGAATTGTCTGCAAAATGAAAACGTTAGTAGATACGAGTAATCCCAGAACGTCAGTAAAGTCATACAAGTGGAATTTGGAATAATGCTGTAAGTACGTTAGCTAACGTTAGACTCCATGTGAATGACGTTATAACAAAACATCCAAATTGTGATGGCTAGCGTTTGCTAAATCAAAGAAAAAACGTTTTGCTTTTGTCAACAAAATTTTTTTTGTTAGCAGTGTTTGAATGCATTGTAGGAGAAACACTGACTGCTAGTATAATTTGATGAAAAAGTAGTCACTTGCAGTAGTATAGAAAATTGAGGATGCATACAACGAGATGCATCGAGAATCGCTGTGCATTCGAATCGTTGACAGGTGAATCGTAATCGAATCGTGAGACCAGTGGAGATTCACACCTCTACCTGCTACGCAATCATGTTCTGTGCAAAAACTGCAACATAGCACAAACCTATGGATTACTTTGCCTTTAACAAGGGTTATTGTTATTTTGAAAAGGCACGTTGCTCTGCATAGTGGTGGTTTAGCAATCATTGATCACATCAAGCTAAAATTGTCCCCTTTTCCCCTGCCAAAAATGTCCTCTTTTGAATGTCTTGCCCTTAAATGCAACCCCCCCACTCCATGACAATTCTTCTTGTATACCCCTCCCCCCCAAACCCAGTTCCATCTTTTATACCATATATCTGATCTTCTCACCTCACTCTGCTCAGCTTCATCAAATACTGTGATTCTATTCTTACTAATATCCATGTGGACTCCCCATCAGGGCACTCTGTGGCTGACCTTTTAAGTCCAATAGACTTTCTTGACCTTAAGCAATATGTTGATGTCCCAACACATGCTCGGGGCCCATACTTGACCTGGTCATCACTGACTCAGTCCCCATCAACAACATTCAAGTAAATTACCTAGGGGTGTTGGACCATGAGGTTGTTTTTATGGAACTGGCATTTATACCTCCCCTAAGCCCAAACGTTATGTTTCCAAAACTGGAAAAATATTCACTTAGACAGTGTGTCTGAGAATATCCAGAACCTCTTTCCACCAACTTTCTTATTAGTGGATGAGACTGTGGACTTCTAGGACCAATCCATGTGCAGCATATTCAACGTATTTTTCCCCATCAAATCACGGATGGTTGCTTTTAGGGATGTCACTATACCAGAAATTTTGTAGTCGATACCAATAACAGTGAAATTCCATGATTCTCGATACCTAATTCGATACCATGGTAAAAAAAATAAACAATAAATTAAATCCCATATACTCCTTTTTTTAAAACATTACAAAAAACAACAGTGGCAATTAAATTATTTAAAACAAGCAATATTGCTTTTAATTACAAACAATAATCTTTTAACGATGGGTGAAAAAGATGAAGCCTGTTACTTTAAGATGTGACAGCGAGGAGGGTGTATGTTTACTTTCGTTTTCAACTAATGTGGTGGTTCTTGTACAAACGAGTGAATGAGATATAAAAGCTTAGAAGGCTAGCGCTGTTTGATCTGGCGAATTTTCCCGGAGTTCTCCCGGCTAAAGTCAGGAGGACGCATGACGGGTAAGTAAACCCAGGCATATTTAAAATAAACCACCAGTAACTTTACAAAAAAGAGGCCTATTTACACAATTATAAAAAGAAACATATGCGCACATTTTATAGCACGTCTAAGCGAGATCACAAGTAGAGTCAAATGTTCCCCTGCTGCATTGCGGTGTACGACAGCTAATTCACGGGAAAAGTTCGCTTTCGCTTGAAGTAGAGGAGAACACAGCGTACTTCAAGAGAAAGCAAACTTTTCCTGTTTGTTTTGTTTCTCTTTGGCCAAAGCTGCAATTGCCTTTCTATAGGCCTACTTGTTCGTTTCAGATTTTTGATTTGAGTTTGCGGTAGCTAACAGCAGGAGAGGCAAAACCATTATGAATTGAGCCCAACACTTTAAGGATCACAAGAAAACATTACAGGTGTTTACTCTGGGTTCTTTTAACCTTGGAAAATAGCTAGGAAAAAATGGGCTTCACAGCGCCGGGAATGAACAACCAAAGTGACGTCTTTTTGCTGGTGTTTGTTCGCTTACATAACTGCAGCCGGTACCTTCGGTACTGTAGAAAACAAGTACCGTCACATTTTTAGAATTTTTGCATCGACTTGGTATCGAAGCTTAGGTTCTCGTGACATCCCTTGTTGCTTTCTCCCGTTTTGCTCCATGGTATGCCCCTGCACTCAGGAAAATTAAATCTGCTGGTGGCATTCTGGAGCGTCGTCTCCAAAGCTGTGGCCTCACCATCCACAAACTGGCTTTTTGCAACCACCAAAAAGCCCTGAAAGAGACATCGTTCATTGTTTTACAGAAACCTTGGAAACTAAACATTTGTTCTCCACAATAAACCGTTTTTGAGGCCCAACTCTCATTCTCCCAGCGAGGAGCAGTGTAACAATTGTATAGGCCTTTCCAAAGCAAAAGTTAATGCCCTTGTCTGTTTCCACTACTCAGTCCATCTTCATCCTTGCCCCTTTGTCTGCACCACCTCAGCATCTCCCTTTTTTCTCTGCAACCTTGGAAGAAAAGATAGAAGCTATTATCTGCAAAATGAAACCCTCAACTTGTGTACTGGATCCAATTCCAACTGCCCTGCTCAAGTCTTGTGCCTCTGCCCTCAGTCCTCTTATCATCCGGATTGTCAACCACTTCATCCAATCTGTCATTATCCCCCCAGCATTTAAGACTACTGTAATCTGCCCCATTCTAAAAAAAGCCCACCCTAGATACAAAAGTGATGGGAAACTACAAGCTGATTTCCATCCTCACCTTCCTTTGCAAGGTGTTGGAGAAAGTGGTTGTTGCGCAGCTCCAAAACTACGTAACCCTCAACAACCTCTACGTCAAATTCCAGTCTGGTTTCCGGTCGGCCCACAGCGCTGAAATGGCAGGCCTCTGGGTTACAAACAAGCTCCTACTGGCAGCTGATGCTGGATCTCCATCCCTCCTGATTTTTCTGGACCTCATGGCAACATTCGACACCATCGACCGTTCCATTCACCTACAGCACCTCCATGACACCATTAGCCTCCCTGGGCAGGCACTGAGGTTGTTTGGGTCCTAACAGACAGGACTGAGTTTGTCTCTCTCGGGGATCTAACTCCCGGACACACCCTGTCACCTGCAAGTCTCATCCTATCGATTCTATATTTGCTCCTTCTTGGCCAGGTCATCACCTAGCGCAGAATATCCTTCCATTGATATGCTGATGACACACAGCTATACATGAAAACACACCCAGTCCACCTGCACTGACCTGAACACCTGCCTGGTCGAAACAAGGGCATGGATGAATCAGAATTTCCTCCAACTAAACATTAGTAAGACAGAGGCTTTACTGATTGGTACCCCACACAAGTGCAGCACTCCCCCGTAACCCACCTCACCCGACCTGCCAGAACATCTCTCTCCTCCTCCATCTCAAACATGGGTGTCAACTTTGATTCCAACCTGAACTTCGATGACCATATATAGCAGCTCTGAAAATAGTAATTTTCCACCTCAAGAACATATCCAAACTCTGCCCTACCCTGACCCTTCCAGTTGCTGAGTCCATGCGTTTGTTTCCTCTGGAAGAGGAAGACTGGACCACTGCAACACACTCTTCACTGGGACTTCTGGCAGGAACCTCCAGGAACTCTAACAGTGCTGCAAGGATCCTCATGAGAGGGTGGAAGCACTATCACATCACTCCAGTCTGTCGTCTCTTCACTGGCAACCTGTCCTCTACAGAATCCAATTCAAAACACTTTTGCTGACACTCAAATGCTCCTATGGCAATGCCCCCATGTCACACTTCATGTTTGCCTTGTTGAGAGCACACAGGCATTGTGCTTGACTGCCGCTTCTCCCCTGGTACTTGTGTTTTTGTCAGTTCGCTAAGTTATCCTTGACCTGTCGGCATTTTTATAATTTCTTCCAACTAAATACTCATTGCGGACTACCACCATCACCTTCATCCTAACAATCCTACAGGATTTACCATCACCCTGTCAATTCTGATGGACCTCCTGCCTGGTGTAGATAACTATGCCCCACCTCTGTTTTCCCTGGCTGGGTGCATGGTATCACCCTGTTGTACTCTACTAATCCTGGCTCCCAAATGGTAAGTTAGGCTCAACTGATTTACTAGGCTGTAAGAGCTCCTGGACGTCATTGCTCAGAGGGAGTTTGACTTTCTCAGTGTTCTGATTTTTTGGGTCGAGACTCGGGAGGGTATATGCATTATTGGGGTTTCTTGCCGGTGCTAGCTTGGTTCACTGGTGGGTGGCGTCAGTGTTTTCTACTGGTGATATGTGTTGGTCCGTCGGTAGCTCTTTGCTCCTCCTATTGGCGTTTCCCCCCTCTTCTTCTGGCTCCAACAATCATCACAACGCCACCACCAGATTACAAAAAAAAGCTCTTAATTTGAACTGCAATGTCTATCTATTACTGGCTGTCTCCACTGTATGCATATAAATCAGCATGCTCATCTGGCATTCTGTCGCTGTCACTATCTTCACCGCGTCTCCAAATGTAACTGGTTTGTATATTACTCTGCTGGCTGCAGCATCCCGTCATTGTGGACTTACTGTCTCCCCCTGTTCCAACTGAAACCCACTGCTTAGCTATGGCTGCCTGCGTACATTTCCTTTCACTGACTTGACAAGACGGCATCTTCAAAATGTAGCTTTGCCCCATTACGGTACGTTTTCACATGACGCGATGCGAATATTTGCTTCCTATTCATTTTCTATGGAAACCGCATGATATTGCGTGTGGTGCATTGTGGGAGGCGAGGCAATGACAAAATAGAAACACATTTTCAATCCTATGTAAATTAAGGCAAAGTTTGTGTTCCTACCACAGCCAATAGTTTTCCAAGACAGCCGGGTTTGGTTGATTACCTTCCCCGTTTCAGAGCTGATACGTAAACAATTATTCAAGCGTTTGCCCAAGAAAATAACAATTATTAAGTAGAAACTTTGTATTGAAGTTTCTCTACAGGGAAATACTTTGGTTAGCATTGTTTAGCTCAATCCCTGCCCACAACAGACCAAATCATGTGGAGCGATACAAAGTGAAGTGAAGCGATGATGCAAAATCCAGTGGAAACGTACAGTTAAACACCCGGCCTCTGTCAATGCATATTAGACAACCACCTGGACTTCTTTGTATTACGTGAGGCCAGGCAACAGCCTGGGGATTTTTTTTCTTAAACCAGGTTGGTCCTCCTAACTACAATTACTTTCCATAGTCCACCCCCAACACCCTTAAAAGTGACATACAACCTGTTTATCCAGCTCCTAGAACTGAATCCACTTTATTGGAACAATGATTAACATGACAGGTAGAGCAAGTAGGCTAAACAATCAAACTGCATAGCTGCAAACACTGCAGCCTTTCAAATCTGATGGTATACAGTATATGTAGGCTATAGCAATTATATGTATATGAAAAATGTAATAAATATAACTGATTCAGAGTCTCAACCCCATACTTCCCTGACCACAAATAGTCCAATACCTCAAAATATTGACTAAGTAAATTACAACTATATCTGTTCATTATGCCATAAAGAATAAAGACGAGATGAAATAGTTGGCTCTGTTCGGGCAGACAACCTAGATCAAAGATGCCGTTTCAAGGCATTGGTTTTTTTCCGTTTTAACCATTCATTAATTGCATAACAAATTCTCGCTACCTCAATGCATCTTTCTCATTGGATGATTATTTTCCCCTGCTCTGTGTATGTTCATGCTATTTTGAGCAAATGCCAGGCCATTCCAGTATAATTTGATTAAGGTAACGTAACCTTGTGAGAGCTCCAAATCTAGCTAAAGGAAACGTTAAATATCAATTATATGTTGATTGATTCGATAACAGGAAAACGTAACGTTACGTGTCATAGTGCCTGCTCTCGCTTTGGAAGCAGTGACACTCACCTCAGAGTAATGCTAACTCCATCATTCAGTTTAGCCAGTTTGCATAAGCTAGTTATGGTTAACATCGCCCACTGCCCTCTTGATAGTTGTGTAGGGCGGCACGTGCAGCCTACTGTTCAAGTGGTTGCATGTGTAAAAGTGTGCATAAATACCAGAGCCATTTATGTTAACCTTCACCTTAGGAGTCAAGACTAAAACATTGACAAAAAAATTACGAAAATTTAAACTGACTACCACTGACAAAATGTTGACTAAAACCAACAAAATAAATGACGAAAATTTTACTTTAAACCAACAGCAAATGTATTAAAAATAAAAAAAATTAATATCATAAAATAGCAGGTTTTCATCAAGGATCTCTCTGTACATTGCTGCATTCATCTTTCCTTTGATCCTGACTAGTCTCCCAGTTCCTGCCGCTGAAAAACACCCCCACAGCATGATGCTGCCACCACCATGCTACACTGTAGGGATGGTATTGGCCAGGTGATGAGCAGTGCCTGGTTTCCTCCAGACATGACGCTTGGCATTCAGGCCAAAGAGTTCAATCTTGGTTTCATCAGACCAGAGAATTTTGTTTCTCATGGTCTGAGAGTCCTTTAGGTGCCTTTTGGCAAACTCCATGCGGGCTGTCATGTGCCTTTTACTGAGGAGTGGCTTCCGTCTGGCCACTCTACCATAAAGGCCTGATTGGTGGAGTGCTGCAGAGATGGTTGTCCTTCTGGAAGGTTCTCCCATCTCCACAGAGGAACACTGGAGCTCTGTCAGAGTGACCAACGGGTTCTTGGTCACCTCCCTGACCAAGGCCCTTCTCCCCCGATTGCTCAGTTTGGCCGGGCGGCCAGCTCTAGGAAAGGTCCTGGTGGTTCCAAATTTCTTCCATTTGCGAATGATGGAGACCACTGTGCTCGTTGGGACCTTCAATGCTGCAGACATTTTTTTGTACCCTTCCCCAGATCTGTGCCTCGATACAATCCTGTCTCGGAGGTCTACAGACAATTTCTTGGACTTCATAACTTGGTTTGTGCTCTGACATGCACTGTCAACTGTGGGACTTTATATAAACAGGTGTGTGCCTTTCCAAATCATGTCCAATCAATTTAATTTACCACAGGTGGACTCCAATCAAGTTGTAGAAACATCTCAAGGATGATTAGTGGAAACGGGATGCACCTGAGCGCAATTTTGAGTGTCACAGCAAAGGGTGTGAATACTTATGTACATGTGATATAAACATTTTTCATTTTTAACACATTTGCAAAAAATTCTAAAAAACTTTTTGCACTTTGTCATTATGCGGTATTGTGTGTAGAATGTTGAGAACATTTTTTCATTTAATCCATTTTGGAATTAGGCTGTAACATAATAAAATGTGGAAAAAGTGAAGGGATAAGAATACTTTCCGGATGCACTGTATTACTCCTACAATGTAACCCTACCTTCATGACTTGCATAAATACTTCTACAGCTAGCCTATACCCGCTTCCTACTGCATTTCAAGCCCGTTGCTCAACTGTAATGTCTTATTTCTATCAGAATTTTCTGAATTACTCACAATTGCCTCTTTCCTCTCCCCACATCTAATAGTGCTCAGAGACGTCAATATTTATATGGATACATCTATCTGTTTAATCTGATGTATTAGGCTGTTTCAATATTACCCAACTTCTCACATTTCTGACCCATACCAAAATCCATATCCTTGATTTGATTACTCATGTTTTCCACAATCCTTTTCACTTGTCTGATCATAGTATTATCCAGTTGACCCTTCACTCTTAAGTCTACTAGAATTCCCCACACAAGGAATCTCCTTACATAGTATCAAAGCTGTTAACCCCCTTAACCTGTCTGATGTCATTGGTAATGCCCTATGCCCAGGTTGCCCTGCTTCACACCACTTTCGTCTTCACTCAACACATCAGCCCCCTTAAAAACCAAAACTGTCTCATTCACATCCTCTTGCCCCTGGTTCACTTCAGAACTTTGACCCATGAAACAGGCTGGCCGTCCACTGCCTACATTCATTTTTTGTAAGAAGAGTGAGGCACATCGAGACGGCACGACAAGATAGTGGGAATGTTTGTTTTGATTTCATCTTGCTTGCAACAATGAACATGTAGTCCCTTTTTTTCAACTAGCTAGCTAGTATCACAATCGATGCTATACTTTGGTCAGTGACACAACTATCCATTAATTTTGAATTTCGGTTAAACCTAAAAAATAGATCTGTAGCCAATATGATACCCTTTTGATGGACTGCTAAATTAGTTTAGTAAAACTCATGTGCATGATCCTATGAACGGCAAGACAGCTGTGCATAGACTTTGGCATACTGTGAAGGTAAACTTGCATTTTGGAACAGTTTCAGCTTCTGCCAACCCTTCTAAAAGCCCTGTAGTTTATGAGCGCTTTGTTCAGCAAAGTTCAACACCTTTCCCAGACATATAGACATCTTGTTCAATGAATATTCAAAGTTGACTGGCCTAGGAAATTATTGATTTATTAAATTTAAAGGTGAAACGATGCATGAAAATCCATTCAATGTACATTCTATGAGTGCCATTTATGTCTTGTAGTACACACACTTACATGTGACACTTCTTCAGTTATCGGTTGTTCAATTTACGTAACTATATATTTTTAGACAAACATTTAAAAACAGAACCCTATTGGTAATAAGTAAATAAGTCTTTTCAGAATGTGAAAGCAAAGCACCAAAAAAAGGTACTGTTGGTTACCGGTACAGACACCGATATCGGTTGAAATGTGATAGGTATCAAACCCTAGATACAACAGATCCTATCAGCCAATAATTTGATTGAGCCCCTTTCGCATTTCGCACCCTTCACAGCAGTGTTCATTTTGACACGCATTTTTTATTAACTTATTATTTTTTTTTTGTCTACTCCAGGTAGGGAATGAGTCTTTACCCCAAGTGAAGGAGTTCAAGTATCTCGGGGTCTTGTTCTCGAGTGAGGGTAAAATGGAACGAGAGAGATGGGCCGGAGAATTGGAGCAGCGGGTGCGGTGTTGCAGTCGCTCTATCGCACCGTTGTGACGAAGAGAGAGCTGAGCCAGAAGGCAAAGCTCTCAATCTACCGGTCTATCTTCGTTCCTACTCTCACCTATGGTAATGAAGGGTGGGTCATGACCGAAAGAACGAGATCGCGGATACAAGCGGCGGAAATGAGTTTCCTCCGGAGGGTGGCTGGCATCTCCCTTAGGGATAGGGTGAGAAGTTCAGCCATTCGTGAGGGACTCGGAGTAGAGCCGCTGCTTCTTTGTGTAGAAAGGAGCCAGTTGAGGTGGTTCGGGCATCTAGTAAGGATGCCACCTGGCCGCCTCCCTAGGGAGGTGTTCCAGGCACGTCCAGCTGGGCGGAGGCCGCGGGGCAGACCTAGGACCAGGTGGAGGGATTATATCTCCACACTGGCCCTGCTTGAACTGCTACCTCCGCGACCCGACCCCGGACAAAGCGGATGACGATGATGATGATTTTTTATTTAGTTTTCGTCTTCGTCCATACTGGAAAGTAGTTGCGTTAAAGTCAAATTTTCATAATTTCATTTTAATTAGTTTTAGTCAGTGGTAGTCAGTTTTCGTTTTAGCAAAATTTTCGTCAATGTTTTAGTCCTGACTCCTAAGCAGAATTAACATAAATGGCTCTGTTTATATGCACACTTCCACACATGCAACCAATTGAACAGTAGGCTACACGCAGTGCCCTATGCAGTGGCTGATGTTGACCGTAACCCTGATGTTAACCGTAACTAGTTCATGCAATCTGGCTAAAATGAATTATGAATTTAGCACCGCTCTGAGTGTCGCTGCTTTCAAAGCGAGAACAGACACTATGACACGGAACGTTAACTTTTCCTAATGTTCTCGAATCAATCAAATAATTCATATTAACCATTACCTTGGCAGGCAGGGTTTAAGCGATATTTGGAGCTCTCACAAGGTTGCGTTAGCTTGTTCAAATTATACTGCTGGGCTGGCTTTTGCTCAAAATTGCGTGGACATACAGATTCAGAGCAGGGGAAAATAATCATCAAATGAGAAAGATGCATGAAGGCAGGGACAATTTGTTATGCAATTAAATTAATGGTTAAAAAGGAAAACAACAAATGCCTTGAGACGGCAACTTTGATCTAGGTTGTCCGCGTGAACAGCCCCAGCTATTTCGTCTCATCTTAATTCGTCACAGCATAATGAACTAAGATTTCGTCTTAATTTTTGTCAAAATTTCTTTTATTTACGTTGTTGTTACATTTAGTCATGAAAAAAAGGTCGTCAACAAATACTTTGTCAAAATTTTTGTTGACAATTAACACTGCTTCACAGCACATATACGGCACTAAATAAGGTTACAAATGATCTCCTTACCTCAGCTGATGCAAGTGCCCTCAACATCCTTGTTCTATTAGACCATAGTGCAACCTTTGGTACGGTGTTTCACAAACTCTGTTCAGTCACACCTCACAAACATAAATCAACTCGTCTCATTTAATGGACACACATCTGATACATCCCCAGTCACACAGGATGTTCCCCAGGGCCCTGTCCCGGGGCACCTTCTTTTAATTATCTATATCCTTCTCCTTGGTCAAATCATTAGACAATTGAACTTCAACTTCCATTGCTATGCTGACAACAAACAGATCTACATCAGCACAACTTCACTTGATAACCCTCCACTTGCCTGTATTGAAAACTGCCTATCTACAATCAGCCACTGGATGATGACACCTATCTCAAACTAAACAGCAATAAAAAGGAATTTGCACCAAAACCACTCTTACTAAAGTTGGCAATATCTCTCTCCATCAGTGCAACTTCACCTCATAAACTCCAACTGGTGACTGATGAAAGAATACGCAAGGGTAAGGAATTTAACTTCTTGTTGGATTTGTCAGTATCTCCCACCTTCCTCTCCTTCTCCAATGGTGTTCCATTTACAATGGTGGATTGGAAGGCATTTCATTGGAGTATTTCCGCAGACAGACTTTATGGGATAGATAAGGATTGTTTATTTCTTTGTGAATTATATTTGTTATGTTGATGTAAGACATTGTCTCAAAGGGAGGACTGTAAGAGAATTTGCAGCTTTGAAGCTATTTATAGTGTTTAGAGGTGTCCATATCTATGCACTGTCCATGTCAAGGGCCAAAGTGTCGGAGTGTGAGTCAAAAGCGGAACAGGGGTGTTGAGACGTTTTATCTCTGCACCAAAGTTCCACCAATGAGGGACACACCATTTTCTTAATGACCTTAAACGTTAAACAAATGTGTTGGGCCTTACCTCTGCAGTAACTTTTAGCCAATAGGAAACATATAAGTATGTAACCTTTGGGGGATATATATATATATATACTGTATATATGTGTTCAGACAAACAGACCCCAGAGGGTGGGACACAATGCTTCTGGGTGGGTTTCTGTATACTAAAACTTTCCTTCTTATATTAAAGTTGGTATTGTTAAGCATCATACCTTTCTGAGTTTTCTTTATTAAATGTCTGTGATAATGGTTTCTTTTACAATGGTTCCAAACTCTGCTGCTTGTCTCCTCACCTCAACCAAATCTTCGGAGCACATAATTCCCTAACTTTTTCACCTTCACTGGCTCGCGGACAATCAGCCCATTACCTACAAAATCGTTCTCCTCATCTACAAAGCTTTACATAACTTGGCCCCTCCCTACCTCTCTGACCTCCTCCAACTCTACCATCCTACCCGGACATTACGTTCCTCTTCAGATGGACAACTCGGAGTGTGCATTCTCTGTGGCAGCACCTAAACTATGGAAATCTTCCTCCTCTAATTCGAAATTCTAACTTGCAATCAATCTTTCTATGCCTCCTATGCCTCTCTGAAGGAGGTGCTTTTGGCGGCCTCCAATAATTTTTCCTGTCGCAAAAAAGACATGCGAAAACAGCTGCTAGAAAACATGATTTAGTGACGCACTTCCTTGAGGCATAAAGCAATTCGTCACAGTTTTGCGGGAGATCGAACCCAGTAGCAGACACAATTGGTATTCAATATTGAGAGGACTGGTCTGAACTCCAATTTTTTAATCCTCCCATAGACATAACAATGTGCAATCAGAAGAAATGTATTGACAAACACGTTAATCATATTTTTGGCCTTTAGCAGGGGTGTAGCTAGACATTAAGCTCTACCGGGGAACAGGCCCCTTATTACTCAAATCAAAAAAGAATCTCTTGAATGCTAGCTGCGTGCATAAAAATATGCTATACAATGTGCTATATGAACTTCCCTTGCTTGCTCACTATTATTATTGTTTTGCGCGCCGATACTCGGACAGTTATATGCGCGCTGCGTTGTATGGACTCAGACTGCAAAGTGTGCGCCTCAGCTTGTTTTTTGGGTTAAACTGTGTTGCTTTAACATTGTGGACAAGAAAACAACTCATTATTTTCCTGTTATTATCAATCTAAATTAATCCACTGCCAAATATCGAGCTTGCTAAAACTTGAATTTGAGGTTTTACTGGGACAGAGCAGATCAATACAGTGCCCCAGTAAAAGGGTGTCTAGCTACACCAATGGTCTTTGAAATGCAGGTGTATACTTATTCACATATCTGGTTGCAGTTGTGAGATTGATGACAGTACAGTGGAGATGAGGAGATGGGTGGAGGTTTGCACAGATTTAAATATGTAAATTTAATATTACAAATGAACAGAATTGCTAGTGGTAGTAGAGTAGCAGTGGTAGCGGTAATGGTACTAAAGTAGTAGTGGTCTTGTGGTAGTGGTAGTAGATTGGTAGTGGTTGTAGTAGTAGAGTGGTAGTAGTAGTAGTAGTAGTAGTAGGTTTAGTAGTAGTAGTTAGGGATGCACCGATGTATCGGCCGTACATCGGTATTGGCCGATGTTGACCTTGTAGATTGCCATCGGCCTATCGGCAAATAAAATGGCATTCACCTATGGCAGTGGTTGATGTTAATGTCGCATCAATTTGCAACTAAATGTTGTTGCCGCATGCATGTTTGTTTTCAAATAAGAGGGAAAGAAAATGTTAGTGTGGTAATATTTCAGAGTGGGCTTTGAAATATTAAAGGTTGTTTCATACATTTGTATGATTGAACTTGTGCTCAAATAGAATTTCGGCAGAACACCGGTATTAATGTCAAGCGAAGTTAGAACTCAGAACAGCATAGTTTGTGTGTGTGAAATTTTCCGACACTGGACACATTGTTTCGGCACAACACCGGGCACATATATGTGATACGTTTTCAATATACAGAGGATAGGATGTTATAATATCCATTATGCCATACTCAAAGATGAGCACTTCAAAAGACAATATTTTAGAATGTTCAGAATTAAGTCTTTTGAAGCTAATTCTGGTGGATTCCATTCCCCACAAGTTCTTCCAGGTAATTTTCCTTTGCTCTACACTTTCTCAGTTCATCCATCACCCTTGTTTGGCTTGTGAGACAGTTTTAGCGCTCCTTACTGCTTCCTCTTGCTTACGTATCTGTTCTGACTAATTTGCGTTGTTCCAAAGGGGTTGCTTTTGACCATCTCTGTTTACTCGTACCAAGTCCAAATCCTCCTCGTCCATGTTGTACTTGTCCTACTATTTCCGTATGTTTAAAGGCTGCTTTTGCTTGCAGTACTGCCTCATTTGGATTCCATTTCCATCCTGTTGCTAATGTGGGTGCCGCTTTTCTTACTATACTATCTCGGGATTCTGTAAGTGTCATTTCTAATCTAGTTCAGTGCACTTAAATTCCTCTGGAAGCCCGGTAAGCACCTTTCACGTAAAGAGCCAGGCTACTAAGATACCGTGGCACCCCTAACCCTTTCCTAGCATAAAAGCTGACTCTTCTTTCAAGCTTTTCAACTCTAGTGATGGGTATATCATACACTGTCAATGGCCACATGAGCCGGGGTAGAAGTCCAAACTGCAGGCACCACAGTTTTAGCTTTCCTGGCAACCCTGACTTCTTAATGCTCTCTAGGCCTCTGTTCAATTCTATTCTTAAAGGTGCAGTATCTAAGTTTAAATTTCTAGGAATAAATAAAAAAAATTATGTTTGGTTACGTTTATTACATACCTCCTGGAGGATATCATTAAACCAAATTCTCAGAGAAGGTGCGCTTTATCAGCGCCCTAGGCCCTGTATTAAGCTTTTAAAAAATCTAGGATGCCCGCCTATCCCCAACCAATCAGGAGAGTTTTTGCAATGAGTAAGGGCTATCTGCCTGTCAATCACCTCGCGTGCACACTCCTAGGTAAAATACATACAGCGTCACCCTCCAAACAAGCTTGTTGTTACAATTCGCGTCGCAGACAAAGTAGCAGCAGTGTGAACTAGTACTTGCAAGGCACTTGTAAGGCGGCTGAAGTCGTTGCATATCGTCGCAAAAGACTTTGCTTGTCATATCGCCAACTGCAGTTTTAGAACGTTAGGAAGTATTGCGCCAGATTTATGTCAAAAAGGCATTATTTATTTACATGCATATGTTGAATATACTCGGCAACGTATAGTAGCTATGCAGGCTATGTGCCAATCGCAGCTAAATAAAAACAATTGTAATGCACTAACTCATACTAAAAGGGGTATCAAATTATGAAATTATTTTTTGTTAACGTTAGCTTACTGTATGTCGTTACTATGGAAAGGGTCATTTGTGTCTGTGCTCGTTGCTTTGGTGTGAACAGTTTTAGATCATTTACGATCAGACGTTTGGGATTCTTTTGTTTCTCACCTCGGAATCAGACATCGCTTAATGCGTTGTTGGTGAGAACCAAAAATATGCACAACTTACACGTGATTCATGAAACACTGCCTTGCTCAGGCTCATGAAGTCAAGTCAGAGCGCGCACGGGCATGTGTGGGATGGGTCATTGAGAGGGATAGGAGGGACCAAAGACTCAGGTTGGCCTTTTTGAGTGTTGTGATTCAAACTCTTGCAATTTTTTCCCAATTCTCTAGAACTACATACTGCACCTTTAATTCCTCCACCTGCTCAGTCTTTAAGGCTAGCATTGTACCATTTTCCGAGACTTTTGATAAGCTTTTTGATCACGGTTGAAATTGGATCCTCATCTATGAAGAAAATTTGTTGCACAATTTTCCCTTAACAACTGATATGCTTCTGGATTTGCTTGGATTTACTTTCATTCTAGCCCATTTAAGGTTATCATTAAGTTTGCTTAGCAGTCTTTCAGTACACGGAGCAGTTGTCGTCAGTATTGTCATATCATCCATATATGCTCGAATGGGAGGGAGGCGTAATCCTGCCCTTAACGTTTGCCCATCAACGACCCATTTTGATGCTCGGATTATTACTTCCATGGCCATAGTAAATGCCAAGGGTGAGATTGGACATCTGGACATAATGCCAATCTCCAGACGTTGCCATTCGGTGGTAAATGTCGGTGTATCAAAACACAATTGAATGTCCTTGAAAGTATGCCTTAACCAGGTATAAAATTGCATTTGGTACCTTAAAAAACTCAAATGCAGACCACAAAAACTTGTGGGGCACAGACCCAAATGCATTTGCCAAGTCCAGGAAAATGACATGAAGGTTCCTTTTCTCATGTTTTGCCACTTGAATTTGGTGCCAAATCATGCTAGTGTGCTCCAGACACCTGGAGGAGCGGGGCCGGATCTAGGCATGGGCACGGGGGGCAATGCCCCACCAAATGCTCCGACTGCACCACCAACCCGACCCAGCTTCTTCCCAATATAAAAAAAAATAGGCCTAATTGAAGTTTTTTTAGTTTTTTTTTTGTCCTTGTCGATTTGGCCAATCATAAACATGCCTATAGATAAAATAAACGTTTACTTATATCTGATTGGTTGGTCTGGCCATACAAAAAAACATGAACTTGCTATTGTTTCACTTCGTCACCACAACACTACTCCGTTGCTTACTCTTGTTACCACACGCGAGCAGCATTACTTTGCTCTTCACTTTAGCTAGCCAACTGTGTTTGTATAGGGGCACTGGCAGAGTTGGACGTCATGCTTCGTTTGGTCTATTCGAATTTACAATGTTTAATTTTATAATCTCTAAACCTCGCACTGCTTTCAATGCAGGTGCAACTAATTTAACGGGTTGTGTGTGTCAAAATGGACAGGTGGATCGCTGTCCCTGCTCTCTACTAGCAACAGCTAGCTAGCACGCACCATCTGTGCCTCGACTAACGTTAGTGCCAGTGCAGACAGCACAAGTAAACTTCAGTACAGCAAGAAAAGTTGTCAATGGAGGAATGTGGGTGGTGTGGCTTTTACAAGGAATAGGAGGTTGATGTGGCTATGATAAAACTAAAGGGTGTGATAGGGGAAAAGGAAGTCTGGTGACTTAAATAGAAAATAAAGAAACTTGACTTATTTGGGCACAAAAGTAAAGAACATCATGCTGAAAAACCAAGAAGTGGTTTAATCTCAGGACAAAGGTTTGAAAGGTAAGTCTTTCCTGCAGAGTGTCATTTATCAAGCCTGCAGGAACAGAGTAGGGAAAGATTATCTTCTTTTCAGGGGGTAAGTATCCCTGCAGAGTTGGCAGAAAGTGCGTGCAGGCATAGGGAATAGGTATAGGGATATCTGCAGAGCGTCATACACTGCTCAAAAAAATTAAAGGAACACTTTGAAAACACATTGGATCTCAATGGGGAAAAAATCATGCTGGATATCTATACTGATATGGACTGGGTAATGTGTTAGGAACGAAAGGATGCCACATCGTTTGATGGAAATTAAAATTATCAACCTACACAGGGCTGAATTCAAAGACACCCCGAAAATCAAAGTGAAAAAATTATGCGGCAGGCTAGTCCATTTTGCTGAAATTCCATTGCAGCAACTCAAAATGGTACTCAGTACTGTGTATTGCCCCCACGTGCTTGCATGCATGCCTGACAACATCGGGGCATGCTCCTAATGAGACGACGGATGGTGTCCTGGGGTATCTCCTCTCAGATCTGGACCAGGGCATCACTGAGCTCCTGGACAGTCTGAGGTGCAACCTGGTGGCGTCAGATGGACCGAAACATAATGTTCCAGAGGTGTTCTATTGGATTTAGGTCAGGCGAGCGTGGGGGCCAGTCAATGGTATCAATTCCTTCATCCTCCAGGACCTGCCTGCATACTCTCGCGACATGAGGCCGGGCATTGTCGTGCACCAGGAGGAACCCATTACCCACTGCACCATCGTAGGGTCTGACAATGGGTCCAAGGGTTTTTTTTTCCGATACCTAATGGCAGTCAGGGTGCCGTTGTCTAGCTGTTATAGCAGAATTCTGATGACTTGCATGTGTATACGCTGATGCATGACTGTTCCGACTAGTTGACGTATTAACTGATTGACCACAGCAGCATGCCGTAAACTAAAGGTGTCTACAGTGCATCCGGAAAGTATTCATACCCCTTCACTTTTTCCACATTTTATTATGTTACAGCCTAATTCCAAAATGGAATTCCTCAAAAAAAATTCCTCAACATTCTACACACAATACCGCATAAGGACAAAGTGAAAAACGTTTTTTTGAATTTTTTGCAAATATATTGAAAATAACAAATTAAAATATCACATGTACATAAGTATTCACACCCTTTACTCAATACTTTGTTGAAGCACCTTTGGCAGCAATTACAGCCTCAAGTCTTCTTGAGTATGATGCTACAAGCTTGCCACACCTATTTTGGGGCAGTTTCTCCAATTCTTCTTTGCAGATCGTCTCAAGCTCCAACAGGTTGGATGGGGAGCGTTGGTGCACAGTCATTTTCAGATCTCTCCAAAGGTGTTCAATCGGGTTCAAGTCTGGGCTCTGGCTGGGCCACTCAGGGACATTCACAGACTTGTCCCAAAGCCACTCCTTTGTTATCTTGGCTGTGTGCTTAGGGTCGTTGTCCTGTTGGAAGGTCAACCTTCGCCCCAGTCTGAGGTCCAGAACGCTCTGGAGCAGGTTTTCATCAAGGATCTCTCTGTACATTGCTGCATTCATCTTTCCCTTGATCCTGACTAGTCTCCCAGTTCCTGCTGCTGAAAAACATGTCATGTGCCTTTTACTGAGGAGTGGCTTCCGTCTGGCCACTCTACCATAAAGGCCTGATTGGTGGAGTGCTGCAGAGATGATTGTCCTTCTGGAAGGTTCTCCCATCTCCACAGAGGAACACTGGAGCTCTGTCAGAGTGACCATTGGGTTCTTGGTCACCTCCCTGACCAAGGCCCTTCTCCCCCGATTGATTAGTTTGGCCAGGCGACCAGCTCTAGGAAGAGTCCTGGTGGTTCCAAACGTATTCCATTTGCGAATGATGGAGACCACTGTGCTCGTTGGGACCTTCAATGCTGCAGACATTTGTTTGTACCCTTCCCCAGATCTGTGCCTCGATACAATCCTGTCTCGGAGGTCTACAGACAATTCCTTGGACTTCATAACTTGGTTTGTGCTCTGACATGCACTGTCAACTGTGGGACCTTATATAAACAGGTGTGTGCCTTTCCAAATCATTTCCAATCAATTGAATTTACCACAGGTGGACTCCAATCAAGTTGTAGAAACATCTCAAGGATGATCAGTGGAAACGGGATGCACCTGAGCTCAATTTTGAGTGTCACAGCAAAGGGTGTGAATCCTTATGTACATGTGATATTGTAGTTTTTTATTTTTAATACATTTGCTAAAAATTCAAAAAAACTTTTTTCACTTGGTCCTTATGCGGTATTGTATGTAGAATGTTGAGAATTAACTTTTTTTTTTTAATCCATTTTGGAATTAGGCTGTAACATAATAAAATGTGGAAAAAGTGAAGGGGTATGAATACTTTCCGGATGCACTGTATGTTTTGTTTAGAGAATAGTAAAGGTTGTAATTCGTTGCTGAAGGGGTCACACTGGAGACAGGATGTCTGCAGATAAGATAACACCAGGGGGCTAGTGTGGGTCACTGTAATGACCCGCCATCTGACGACATACATGTGACTTATCTTAGGGAGTAAGACACTCCCATTGTCTATTTAGGAGTGCTGATTTCAGAAGTAAATTGTCATCTCTTTCGGACAGCGTCTTAAACGCTGTGTGGGGTGATCCTTTTGCAAACGCATTTGATCCTTTGCAGAAGCACCTTTTTTCAATAAAATACTTGTATTGAACTTCATTATTTGGTCTCGCAGTGTTTAATATTTTGAATTTCCATAACATAGCCTGTAGAGTTCTGTGCGTCCCTCGGATATGTCTCCCCAGTCCATCACTGACCCACCACCAAACTGAATCGGTCATGCTGAACGATGTTACAGGCAGCATAACGTTCTCCACGGCTTCTCCAGACCCTTTCACGTCTGTCAGATATGCTCAGGGTGAACCTGCTCTCATCTGTGAAAAGCACAGGGCGCCAGTGGCGGACCCGCCAATTCTGGTGTTCTATGGCAAATGCCAATCGAGCTCCACGGTGCCGGGCAGTGAGCACAGGGCCTACTAGAGGACGTCGGGCCCTCAGGCCACCCTCATGAAGTCTGTTTCTGACTGTTTGGTCAGAGACATTCACACCAGTGGTCTGCTGGAGGTCTGGCAGTGCTCATCCTGTTCCTCCTTGCACAAAGGAGCAGATACCGGTCCTGCTGATGCGTTAAGGACCTTCTACAGCCCTGTCCAGCTCTCCTAGAGAGCCTGTCTCCTGGAATGTCCTCCATGCTCTTGAGACTGTGCTGGGAGACACAGCAAACCATTTGGCAATGGCACGTATTGATGTGCCATCCTGGAGGAGTTGGACTGCCTGTGCAACCTCTGTAGGGTCCAGGTATCGCCTCATGCTACCAGTGGTGACACTGGCCCTAGCCAAATGCAAAACTAGTGGAAAACAGTCAGAAAAGATGAGGAGGGAAAACATTTCAGTGGCCTCCACCTGGAAAACCATTCCTGTATTCGGGGTCGTCTCATTGTTGCCCCTCTAGTGCACCTGTTGTTAATTTCATTAACACCAAAGCCACTGAAACTGATTAACAACCCCCTCTGCTACTTAACTGACCAGATCAATATTCCAGAAGTTTAATTGACTTAATGCAATACTCTGATTAAAAGGTGTTCCTTTAATTTTTTTGAGCAGTGTATATTAAGCCTGCAGTAACAGAGTAGGGAAAGACGATCTTCTTTTCAGGTGGTAAGTATCCCTGCAGAGTTGGCATTAAAAGCCTGCAGGAATAGGAATTAGGGATATCTCTCAGTTTAATTAACAACTTTTTAAACTTTTTTTATATCTGGCTGTGCCGAGGGGGGTGGCTCTGAGAAGTCACTGCTCACCATTAAGCCTTCTGGAGGTGTCGTGGGCTCAAATTGACACAACATCTGGGATGGAGGGTGCCCACTTGAAAACCCCAATGACATATCTGCTCTCAACCCAAGTCCATTCTAAAATATTGTCTTTTGAAGTGCTCATCTTGGAATATGGCATAATGGATATTATAACATCCTATCCTGTGTTTATTGAAATGGACACAAAGGGAAGAAAAGAAAGAACCCTGGAAAAGAACATAGCCTAGGAAAGGAAAAAATATATACGAAAATGCATCAATGAAAGACCACTTAATAGTTTGTAATTATATGTTTCCAATTGCAAAAATGTTTCAACCCCTTTGAAAGCTGTCAGTTCTGTCTCAAGGACAAATTGTTTAGATTTGGTTCTGTGTAATATTTATTAACAAACTGATTCTCAAAATTTATTATTTTGAAGCAATATCTATTGAAACTGTTCTCATGAAAAAACAAAACTTTCTAAACACGATGAGAATATAGCCTAGGTGTCCTAGAGGTTCCATTAGCCGACAATTGCCAGCTTTTGGCCAGTCAAAAACATCAAAAGCCGATAAATAAAATAGTCACCGGACAACTATATTAAACATTTTAAATTAGTGACGATGTCTTTATTCATTCCTGTTTCCAGAGTGCCTGCTGAAAAGGGATTCTCTATTAAAACAGACTTCAGCCAAATCACGGCTTCTGGAGGGCAAAGTAACAAGGCTGATGCACATCACAGTGACTTGGCTCTAATGACTTGGACAGCTTTGATTTTCAATAGGCACCGGGCGGCTCACTTTGAGCATCTAAAGGCCTGACACAAGTGATTTCAAATTGAAACAGGGGCAGTGTCCAAAACTGCATTTTTATATATTTTAAATATTAACATTTCAAGTAGCCTATTTCAATAAAAGATTTTGTATAGACAAAATAAATAAAACGAGAGGTAGGGCTATGAGCTAGCCATAGGCCTTTACGTCCTTCTACTCTTTCTTCTCTATTTAAAAAAAATAATAATAGATCACGTTTTACAGTTAGCCTTCTACAAAGTAATTAGGGGTGAAGACCTGTGTGACTCAGCGCTAACAAATAGGCATCGTCTTGTCTTCCTTCTGTCTCTCTTTCACACACATGCGCGCACATAGTGTTTTTAAAGAAGGGGGGGTGGGGGGTGTTAACATTATAATTATGTTGCCCCCTCAACCTCAGTCATTGCCCCCTTAGAGAACGCATTCTTGAACCGGGCCTGCGGAGAAGCCTGAAATGCCTGCTTTCTGTACTGAGGTACAGTGGGGCAAAAAAGTATTTAGTCAGCTACCGATTGTGCAAGTTCTCCCACTTAAAAAGATGAGAGAGGCCTGTAATTTTCATCATAGGTACACTTCAACTATGAGTGACAGAATGGGGGGAAAGAATCCAGGAAATCACATTGTAGGATTTTTAATGAATTAATTGGTAAATTCCTCTGTAAAATAAGTGTTTGGTCACCTACAAACAAGCAAGATTTCTGGCTCTCACAGACCTGTAACTTCTTCTTTAAGAGGCTCCTCTGTCCTCCACTTGTTACCTGTATTAATGGCACCTGTTTGAACTTGTTATCAGTATAAAAGACACCTGTCCACAACCTCAAACAGTCAGACTCCAAACTCCACTATGGCCAAGACCAAAGAGCTGTCAAAAGGACACCAGAAACAAAATTGTAGACCTGCACCAGACTGGGAAGACTGAATCTGCAATAGGTAAGCAGCTTGGTGTGAAGAAATCAACTGTGGGAGCAATTATTAGAAAATGGAAGACATACAAGACCACGGATAACCTCCCTCGATCTGGGGCTCCACGCAAGATCTCACCCCGTGGGGTCAAAATGATCACGAGAACGGTGAGCAAAAATCCCAGAACCACACGGGGGGACCTAGTGAATGACCTGCAGAGAGCTGGGACCAAAGTAACAAAGGCTACCATCAGTAACACACTACGCTGGCAGGGACTCAAATCCTGCAGTGCCAGATGTGTCCCCCTGCTTAACCCAGTACATGTCCAGGCCCTTCTGAAGTTTGCTAGAGAGCATTTGGATGATCCAGAAGAGGATTGGGAGAATGTCATATGGTCAGATGAAACCAAAATATAACTTTTTGGTAAAAACTCAACTCATCGTGTTTGGAAGAGAAAGAATGCTGAGTTGCAGCCAAAGAACACCATACCTACTGTGAAGCATGGGGGTGGAAACATCATGCTTTGGGGCTGTTTTTCTGCAAAGGGACCAGGACGACTGATGCATGTAAAGGAAAGAATGAATGGGCCCATGTATCGTGAGATTTTGAGTGAAAACCTTCTTCCATCAGCAAGGGCATTGAAGATGAAACGTGGCTGGGTCTTTCAGCATGACAATGATCCCAAAACACACCGCCCGGGCAACGAAGGAGTGGCTTTGTAAGAAGCATTTCAAGGTCCTGGAGTGGCCTAGCCAGTCTCCAGATATCAACCCAATAGAAAATCTTTGGAGGGAGTTGAAAGTCCGTGTTGCCCAGCGACAGCCCCAAAACATCACTGCTCTAGAGGAGATCTGCATGGAGGAATGAGCCAAAATACTAGCAACAGTGTGTGAAAACCTTGTGAAGACTTACAGAAAACGTTTGACCTCTGTCGTTGCCAACAAAAGGTATATAACAAAGTATTGAGATGGACTTTTGTTATTGACCAAATACTTATTTTCCACCATAATTTGCAAATAAATTCTTTAAAAATCAGACAATGTGATTTTCTGGATTTTTTTTCTTCTCATTTTGTCTCTCATAGTTGAGGTATACCTCTGATAAAAATTGGAGACCTCTCTCATCTTTTAAGTGGGAGAACTTGCACAATTGGTGGCTGACTAAATACTTTTTTGCCCCACTGTATCTATTAACTTGTTCTTTGTAAGGTATTCGCTCAGTCTTTGTGTCGACGCCACGATCTGGGAATGATTTGTTTTTCCCATGCTAGCTTCAGTAGTTTCCAAAGGAAACGTAGGACATCAGGTGCATTTTTATACAGTCTGTAAGGTACTCCATTAGGTCCTGGTGCCGATGCTGCTCTTGCATGTCTGACTGCATTTTCCGCCTCTTTACATTTTGGACGGCTGGTGTCCATTTGCTCTACTGGGTCCTCAATTGGTGGAATATCTGCGGGAACTGTGAATTCCTCATCTGGGTGAGTTTCTTTTAGGTGGGACTCCAGTTCCTGTTTGGTTGTTTTAAGCGTTCCGTCTTTTGCTTTGTTGAACAAGGACTTCGTAAACTTGAAGGGGTCTTTGTAGAATTGACTCATTGCTCATTCTTTCTTCTTTCGGTTTCTTCGTAGGTTCTCGACTCTCCTCAATGTTGACAACCGCTTCTTTAAGCTGTCCTGCAAGTCTTTAATGCCTGCCTTTTCTGATTCAGACGCCTTTTTCCATTGTTTTTTTAATAGCCTTTTTTCTTTTACTAGCTTGTCGATCTCTTGTTGCCTCCTCAATTTTCTTCATTCCACCTGGGTTTTTTTAAGTTTCTCCAGTAGCCCAAATCTCTCCTTTTCATAATCATATATGATATCCCCTATTTCATCTAGCTTCCTTTCCTTTCCATTCCTTAGCTGTTTAAGTGTCTTTTTTAAGTCTATGTTAACAGAGCCCCAAATGTTCTTTTCAGCAGCTGATGGCCACTTTACTTTAGGTTTTTGGTCACTGATCTTCTCCTTGGAGGTTTTTTGTGCCTGATTGGGCTCTACCACCTTATCCCCTTGTCTTTCGGTGCTTGTCTGTGCCGCCTCTGTGCTGGAGTTGTTGATGCCCTGCGGACATTGGTTTGTGTCCAGCCGCTGACCTTCATTCGACTTACCTGCTTGACTTCTTAAAAAGTACAGGTCAAGGCGATGCTCTTGCTTCTTCCTACTTAGGCACCCTTTCTTACTTCGGTGTATTCTCAGGCCCCTTACAGTTGTTACCTTTTCCCAGCCACAAGGGCAGATCTTGTGACTTTTACCTATGATTGCATTGGTTTCTGAAGTGATTCTTGTGCTCATAGTCGTTGCGTTGCTTAGGGTCAAAACCGTGTTATCAGTTTGTGAGTCATCTTCCGCCCCCGCTCTCGCAGACTCTAGGGGTATTTTCACTTTAGTTTTGTTAGTAGCTTTTTGCGGGTGCACTGAGTCCACAGAATAGTTTTTAGTGCTCCAGACATGAGTTGCTAGCCCATGTCTGCCCCATTGGGGTCTATTCCCTCCGGTCAGCTGTCTCTCCAATCTGTCACAAGGACATTCCCTTGTCAGTTATTCTATTCACAACAGTCACCAGAAAACCATCTGGATGGGAGATTTCAATATACACAGGATAGGATGTTATAATATCCATTACGCCACACAATGATGAGCACTTCAGAAGACAATATTTTAGAATGGACTTGGGTTGAGAGCAGATATGTCATTGGGGTTTTCAAGTGGGCACCCTCCATCCCAGATGTTTCGTTAATTTGAGCCCACGACACCTCCAGATGGCGTCTCAGAGCCACCCCCCTCTATATCCGCTCTCGGCACGGCCAGATATTAAGCAAATAAAAGTTGTTTATTAAACCGAGACCTATCCCTATACCTATCCCTATTTCTGCAGGCACTTTCTGCCAACTCTGCAGGGATACTTACCACCTGAAAAGAAGATCATCTTTCCCTACTCTACTGCAGGCTTGATAAATGACGCTCTGCAGGAAAGACTTACCTTTTATACCTTTGTCCTTTATACCTTTTTATACCACTTTTTATGGTTTTTCAACATGATGTTCTTTACTTTTGTGCCCATATAGGATCCTTCCTTTTCAGCCACAGCCACTGGCTACTTCTTTCTGCTATATCTGATGTAGCTTTTATGGTCTGGCGCAATTCTTTGCCGCAGATCCCTAACTCCTTAAGTAGTTTGGTAGTTGATATTGCTACAAACCCACGGCATCCAACTTCCACAGGACACACCTTTGTTCTCCAACCTCGCTGTTCTGCCTCTGCTGCTAATTCGCTATAGTGTAGTTTCTTTCTTTCGTATGCCTCATCTATTGCTTCTTCCCACGGGACTGTTAGCTCTATAAAATAAACAATTTGCTGTGTGTTGGACCAGAGTAATAAATCTGGTCTTAAGTTGGTTGTTGCAATTTCTGATGGGACTCTCAGTTGTTGGCTGACATCAGCAAGCATTTTCCAATCACATGCTCACCTCAGCTGCCCTGAGTTTTGTCTTGCCCCTATAATTGTTCTTTCCTGGTACTCCCTCCCTGACAAAGCGAATGTTGTGCATGTTGTCCTCTGCTCCAATTGGCAGTCCATTAACTGTTGAGCACCTACCTACTGCTTCCGCCAAGAATTTTAGTACTTGATTGTGGCGCCAGGTGTATCTTCCTTGAGTAAGGCTCGTCCTGCACCCAGCCATCATGTGTTTGAGATTAGCCGTCCCCCCACAGAGGGGGCATGTTGGATGCTCACCTACCCTTTGGCTAAGATTTGTTGGTTTTGGCAGTACATCGAAGGTTTCCCTAACAATGAAGCTAATTCTTGTGGATTCCATTCCCCACAAGTCCTTCGAGGTAAGTTTCCTTTGCTCTACACTTTCCCAGTTCATCCATCACCCTTGTTTGGCTTGTAAGACAGTTTTAGTGCTCCTTACTGCTTCCTCTTGCTTACGTATCTGTTCTATGACGAATACACACGCGTCGTGAATTTCAACGAAAGGACAAGACCGCAAACTCTTCAATTGAATCGTTTAATTTGAATCTCTTGATCGATTAAATTATTAATGAAGATGAACATCCCTATTCAAAACAGTTTAATAATTTTTTTATTATGAACATTTCTGTTTCCCTGGCACAAAAGGGGGAATAAATAACAAAAACAAAATAGGCCTAAAAACATCGGCATAGGCTAAATTGTTACTTTAAACATCGGTATCTGTCCATAATTTCTTGATCGGTGCATCCGTAGTAGTAGTAGAAGTAGTAGTAGTAGTAGTAGTAGTGTAGTAGAGGTAGTAGTAGAGTAGTAGTGGTAGTGGTGTGTGAAAGTGAGGGGAATACAAAGTGTCAGAGATGTTGAGTTGGGGTGAAATATTTTGATTTAAAACAGACATGTTATTCACAGTGAAAACCCCACAGGAATACTAATAAAAATGTATCTAAGGTCTGCACAAAAACTGTCAAAACTGGACCAAGACAAAGCAACAGATTATAATTTTTCTTATTGAATCTATATTATAAGTGTAAAGACTATGTGTGTATAAAAAATAAGAAGATCTGAAATTCCTAACCTAATGTTCTAGAGGTGTGTTATTTTTGGACAAAAAAATGAAAAACCATTATAAAAAAAAAAAAAGGATGTTCAGAAAAACTTGAGCTGTAGCCTCACACTTTGACTGATTTTAAGTGCTGTAAGGGAAATTATAAAATTCTATTATGGACATTAATGGGTTACGGCCCGGGCATTTAGTCCTTAATCAGTTAGTTAAACTTGTAGCTGTCTTACCTATAGTCACCACTGCTCTTCTTAAGGAAGCCTGAAGGGCCAGGCTCTCCAACAGTGGACACTGTTAGCATCTCAAAGCCAACACTGTACTGCCTTTGAAGAACCACAGCATAGAGAAGCACATTGTCAACAAGCTTCAAAACAACGCTATTCGATTACATTTAAAGTTACGATATGGAACATTTGACCAGTAAAGGTCATTGACTACACATATTTAAAACCCTCAAGCAACTGGCGCAGTGTTGGGTTGCCGGTAGGGCTGTGCGATGTGACTAAAATCTCATATCCCGATAACAATACATATCATGATGTAGCATGTTTTCTGTAAATTCATTGATTGATAGGTCATAAAATTATCACATGGAAATGCATATTTTTTATTACATTTTGCACTATATGCTTGACAAATAAAAGGTACTTGGGTCAATGACGTGACACCTACTTTTTCTGTCCAACTGCATTTTTTGCCTTTTAAAAAATGTCTAAACACATAAGAAGACAACACATATATCTAGTACCTTTCCCATATACGTACCCACTTTAACTTTTCCAAACCTTTTAGTTATTGGTAATTTTTCTGTCGTTTGAAGTGTCAAAATATCATGTGGTGCAACCGTCCTGCCATGACTTCTATTTTGAAAACTAGTTTAAAATTACTTTTAATCTATCGAGATGTATCTCCTGCCCCATTTGGCATAGTTTCAAACATGTTTTCTATTCATGGACAAAATTGCAAAGCATCTGCATTTATATTTTCATCACAATATACAAACGAATGTTGTCCGAAGACATTCATTTTATGAGATATCATCTGGTGAGACCATCAATAAAATGCCATTTTGGGATTTTTATTTGGAAAACAATTCAAGTACAGAAACTGACATCAGAAAGGTGCATGCCAAGGACCCAAAGAAACATCTAACAGGTTAGTAGGTCTTTCTCAAATATGGATAAAATGCATATTTTTAACTGCTGCAATGTAGTTGCCACATTTGGATGTCATGTGGTATGACTTCAAAAAAACTATTACTATTAGGTTTTATCTGCAAATCTACATTTCTTTGATAAATTTGATAGTGGTCTTTGGTGAGAAGAATGGCTGTTTATCTTAGGTGGTCAATTCTGTGCCTGTAAAATTTGACTAAACTTGAAAACATCATGTGGCGCAACCATTGCAGAACGTTGTACATGATAGATACTCGTCCTGCATTGACAGTTTCTGTGCATTTTTATTTCATTAATTATTCATAAACATACAGTTCTTTATTTTAGTATACCTTCATGTATAATTTTGCATAGCTTTGTCTGCAATTTCAGTAATTTCCCCTGATATTTTGGAAAGAACATTTTATTTATATTTCATGAAATGCCAAAACCATTTACCTACAGCATGAAATGTTATTTGGGTAATTGTGCATTAATCAATGATTTATGACTATTTCAACCTTGACAGATTTGCTCCAGGTTGCTCATGTTGGTTGGACCACAACTTTCAAACAGTGCCACAGATTATCGATGGGGGATTGAAATCTGGACATTGACTTGGCTACTGTAGGATATTAACCTTTTTGTTGTTTAACCACTCCTGTGTTGCTTTGTCCTTGTGCTTGGGATCACTGTCCTGCTGAAAGGTGAAATTTCTCCCAAGCTTCAGTTTTTTAGCAGACTGAAGCAGGTTCTCTTGCAGTATCTCCCTGTATTTTGCTCCATCCATTCTTCCTTAAATTTTAACAAGATGCCCAGTCCCTGCTGATGAAAAGCATCCCCACAGCACGATGCTGCCACCTGTATGGTGTTTCTTGAGGCACGGGCAGTGTTAGGTTTGCACCACACATTCGGCTTTGAACTTTGGCCAAAAATCTCTCTGTCTCATCAGACCACAAAACCTTGTCCCACATCTTAGCTGGGTCATTCTTATGCTTTCTGGCAAACTCCAGACATGCTTTGATATGGTTGTTCTTGAGTAATGGCTTCTTACAGAAAATGTGAGCTATTCTATGTTTCAGAGGTGTGGCCAATTGTAAGGCCTACAGTGTCCTCGTTAGGGTATTATTTTTAATTTGTGTCAACTTGTAGTTTCCAAAGCACAGGGGTTGAATACTTACGCAAACAGCATATTTTAGTTATTTATTTTTCTTACTAAATGTTTCTAATATAAAACTAATGTCACTTTAAAAAATACATTTTGAGGGTCAGTCTTTTGAAAACAGAACAAAAAACAGAAACAGAACAAAATCTTAATGTATCATTTGTAATCCAGACAAATCGGATAAGTTTCAAGGGGGTTGAATAGTTTTGCAAGCCACTGTATATAAAATGTGATGAATTGTGTCCCTCCCACAATCACTGTATAGTTCACTACAAAGCTCTTAAATGTGTCTTACTCTTTTTATGAATGCTTTTATGGGTTATATGAAATTTTCTGAACATTGTAAAGTTCACAACAAACCACTTTTTAAAAAAACGTTTGGGATGAGAAATAAATAATATGTGTATGGAAGTGTTTGTGTTCAAGAAAATTCTATGAAATTATAAAAAAAGCTGTTCTATTCTGTTTTCTGTTCTATTTTTTGTATGGAATTTATTGTGTGTTGGTCTTTTTAAATAGAATTTAACCAATTGTATCATTTGGTGCGACCATTTATCATGAGGCGCAACCAATAAGTGCAATAACTGTATTCAATTAAAAATAGAATATCAGATTTTTGTGGCTGGAACATTCATCACTGATACAGTATCCTTAAGTGGATACTGTCTGTTTAATAATTTAATCAGTTTTGTGGGTTTTAAAAAAAAAATAGTACTGGTAACTACTTAAAGAGGGAGGCTGTGCCATTATAGAATGTGAATATATGATCATGATTTAGAGAAACTCCAAATAAATGCAAACACAGTTTTTCCAAACATTATACAATAATAATGAAACCTTCTTAAAATGTTAAGAATGTTAAGGAATTATATTAATTGTAAGATAATTCACGGTCTCACCACGACATTTTTTAGGTCATCGGCTATTGACCTTGCTTAAAAATCACAAAATTCCCTTAACTTAAAGTTTTTATATAAATGCATGTGTACACAACATTCCAAATGTTTGAAAAATTGCCAAAGATATCCTTATTTTTTGTATTTAAAAATTGGTCTATTCAAAATCCTTATCCGTCATTGACCCACTTACTCTTTTTTGATAATTTTTATTTTATTTAGAACTTGCACATTTTCAAATAACAAAATATCAAAATCAAACATTGCTACAATACTCTTTAACAGTATAATGTGAGTGAATAGAGGCATAACATACATATTCGTATATAAAACATCAAATGTAAACATGGAACACTTTCAAGTTTAATCTATATGAGCAAAATAAGGCTCACAATATAAATATTATTATATTTTAATATATTTATACAGGGTCAACTGACTGAGACTGAGCGAATAACTAACTAGCTAGCTAACGTTCATTCAAACCAAAACAAACAAGTCGACTTCAGCATCTCGGGGATGGATTTAAAACAATATAACTAGTAAACAAAACTAAGGGTTACGTATATAAGCCAGATTCTAATAAGGAGAGGAGTGAGACTCCTCTCTATGGGAAACGCTCTTAGAGCGTGCATCATTCTCTTAACACTTAGGCCCCGATCACACAGGACGAGTTTTTTGCAGTGAGAGGCGTCTTTTTCCAGTTGTTTTATATAGGCAGTAAGCGTTTTGAGCGCTGCTTATGTGCGCTGTGTGCCTCGCTTTTTTTGCGCCCGATGCGCCTCGCTTTTTTGCAGGAGCGCTCTGAATGCCTTAAGTTGAAAAAACCTCAACTCAAGGCAGAAAAGCGCCCAACGTCATTTGCGGTTTTTCCCCATTGTCCAATCAGATGAATTGAGAGGCGGAACTTCCCTGGTGCTGACGGCTAAAGTTTACAACTGACTCCACAAACAAACATGGAGGAGAGACTGGTTGTTGCTATCGCTGGATACCTTGAGCTTTACGATTTCACTGATCGCAATTACCACGATATAACTAAAAAACATCTGGCCCGGGGGCAAATTTAGATATCACTTTAGATATCGGTTTACAAACGGCAAATGACTTCCTTGTTCACCGTTAGACTGACAGTTGGTCGGTCGGTGGTTACCTAGCAACAATGTAAAAAAACGCGTCAAACTGCTTTTTTATTAGCAACAAAAAAGAGCAGTGCAGTGCGCCTCGCGTTTTTGAAGCTGCAAAACGCGTCCTCTGTGGTCGGGGCCTTATACCACAGCGCCTTGTAACCAACAACCAAGGCTCGTGAGGCTTTCAGGGTCACGCGCACCTGCGTCAGCTACTCTATAAATACAGTAGCGGACCCATCTCACTTCAGATTTTGAATCCAGTCATCATTCTGCCATGGGGCAGACTTTGGAGAGGAGTCTCACTCCTCTGCTTGTTAGCACCTGGGTTATATACATAACCCTTGGTTCTATTACAGTTGATACGTTCGACTCCACTATATGGGATACAGTATACCACAACGCCCCATAGGTCGTGAACATCAAACAACCCCTGATGACCAGAGTATCCATCCTTCACTCCTGACCGCCCACACTAAGCACCACCTGCGCCAGAGAGGGTGCCGTCACACCCAACCAGTGCCAAGATACAAAGATGTGAGGCGTAGCCCAGCTAGCCGCAGCACTGATGTCTGAGACAGACACAACCTTGGAAAATGCCCACGAGGCGGCAATTAGTGCCATAGGCTAACTGAATAGCCTGCACTAACCACTTACCCATCTGACTTTGGGCAGCGCCTTCCCTATGGAAGGGCGAGTGGAACAGACCAACTGATCTGTGGAATGGAATCCTCTTGTCCCATCATGTAACAGCGCTGCGCACGTACAGGGCACAGACACTCCAGGGAGCGTAGATTCGTATTGGGACAGAGCCGGAGCACCTCAGTAAAGTTACAGGTGTAAGTGATGCTCAGGACCTTTGGCACAAACGCTGAGTTCGGCTTCAAGGTCACCTTGGCATCTCCGGTGACAAACTGAGTACACAAAGGATGAACGGAGAGGGCCTGTAAATGTAAATAAAGGGAGTGAGTGGTTTAGACACCGGGCGCAGCATGCGTACACCTCTCATGAAGCGAGACACGAGCGAGTGAGCACCAACAGTCTTTCCAATAAAGCCGACGTGGCAAGCCGACATGGCTGCCAGGTAAACGCTGACTGTGAAAAAGGCTCCGCCGTTGTCCAGTAGCCCCTGGAGGAATAACAGGGTATTCCCCAGGTCGCATTGGAACGATATCACATTCCGCTTCTCGCACCAGGACTTGAACACGTGCCATCTCAGGTCATACAGAGACCTAGTGGACACCTCTTTAGTGCTCTGAACAGTGGCAACCACACTGGGGTGTACCCGTCAGTGGTCAACTTCTGCCTTTCAGGAGCCAAGCCCATCCATAGATGCCACTTCTGTGGGTCCTGGTGCCAAATCTCACCATTCGCCTGGGACAGTAAGTCCGGGCGCAGCGGGAGTAGACAAGGCCCCCCACCAAGCTGTATATTTCCGCCACTCATGGTTTGGTCAACCATCGAGGGACTACTAATATCAGCGACAGACTCTGTGACCTCACTCGGGCCAACACGGCCAGGATCAGAGCTGTAGGGAGAAACGCGTAAAGCAGCCTGTCTGCAGGCCACTTGTGTGTCAGAGCGTCTACGCCCAGTGGAGCGCCTTTTTCTCACAGAGAGAAGTAAAGGCAACATTGGACACTGGCTGCCGAGGCGAAGAGATCGACAGACGCTTCTCCGAAACAACACCAAATCTTTTGTATCACCTCTGTTACTATGCGCCTGCGTACTACAGGGTCCAATAGGGTGCCCGTCAGGAGCTGCGCGCTGTCTTGTCACTCTTCCGGAAACTTGGAAAATGTTCGGAGCGCCAGTGAGAGTCCCAATTGGAGAACCTGGAACTCGAACACCTGACCCTTGAACGTACACCTGAGGAAATTCTTGTGTGTGTGTGTGTGGAGAAATGAAATGTGAAAATATGCATATTTTAGGTCTATGGTTGTAAACCAATTGCCCTGACGGATATTGCATAAATGGCCTCTCTGATCGTCAGCATTTTGAACTGGAATACAGTCAAGTCGGGCAAGATGGGGCGTAGAACCCGCTGTGTGCCCCTGTCGGTGCCACATAACTCACAGCCCCTTTCTGTAGGAGAGAGCGTATCTCCTCCACTAGAACAGGGGCGACCTCGTGTGACACAGAGGTCTCTATGATCCCCACAAACCGAGGCGGGCTGCTCCAAAACCGAAGTCTGTAACCACACTCTACGGTCTGTAACACCCATGCGCACTTGGTGCATGCACACCACTGAGCCGCAGCCTTGAAGCTTGACCAAGCCGAGGCTTTAAGGGACTCCTTTTTGTGTTTAATATGTCTTTTCTGCAGTCGGTGCCCGCCGGCTGCCTGAGTGTGAGGGGAACACACACTTTATTTGGTGGGAAACAATTACACTTGGTGCAGCTGGCTGGGGACGGAGTGCCACCCCAGGCAGTGTGCCTGGAGACTGTATGGTGAGCCGAACCCTGACTTGTAGTCCACGGGGTCCGAGGCTGCACTGGCAGGAGGCTGTTTTGCGCATCAGGGCTGCTGCTGCTTCTTCCATTGGGAGGAGTCTGACTAGGACGTTTTTGGGGCGTCCATGGTCGTCCACGCTGAGAGCCCATTGGCGCCTGTGTAGCAGAAACCTGAGGGGAAGCACGTGGAGGGCGAGCAAGTGAATGCCATGCCGCCCTGGATGGGAGGGGAGAGGGCTTCGCCTCCTCTCTGGCTGAGATGGGAGCAGTGCGGACAGCACAGGTCATACACCTCTAAGCGCTATATCCAGCCAACTGCACGGGTGCAGGGGCTGGCCTGAACCAGAAGGCGCGCAGATCCAAAAGAAACTCCAGCATCATTGGGATGGACTTCCTCGGGGGAGGATCAAGGACCAGGCCGGGGGTGCCGGGGGCAACGGCCAGGGGATGCCCATGTCGGCGCATGCCTCCCAGGTCAAGAAGGACTGGTAGACAGAGGTACACTGGCACCTCATCATCCTCTTCCTTGTCTGCGATGGTCACCAGGTTCCCAGGGGACCTGTGTACCGCGACCGGTGGGCATGAGGGAATGGGGGAGAGCTCCCCGATGGAGAGCTCATCCCTGGTTGGAGGGGCAGCCTCAACCGGCAGAAGTGGCAGCTCTCTGCCTCTTCTTCCTAGCCCCCTTGGACGTCGACATCCCACTACTGGGTAGGGGAGACTCCAGCCCAAGCCAAACAAGCTAACCAGGTAGAGGCAGCTGTTGCTAGCTAGCTTGCCACTAGCTCAGCAGTAGCTAGCCAAGTAGCTAGAGGTACCCTATAGGCCCGTAGACAAAACGGGGAGACTGTAAACACCTCGCTGACTACACACTCAGACTGATAGAAAACAGCAATGGTTCAAAAACGGAGCACAGGCTGTTATCTAACACCCCACGAGGTCACCAAACCTAGAGGAGGTGAGGAACCAAGGAGGCCGTTTGCTAGCTAGCTACCATGCGGAAGCTAGCTTAGCAGTAGCAATACCCCGCAGACCCATAGACAAAACAAGACGCACTAACCACATCGCTGACTACATCTCAGACCGATAGAAAACAGCAAGGCACACGTTCGAAAACGGGGCACGAGCTGTAAACTAAGACTCCCTGAGGTCGCTGAAGTAACAAGAGTGAGGTACCAAGTGCCTCAGCTAGCCAACCGAACTCAGGGGCTAGCTCAAGGCATTCACTAGCACTAGCCAATCTGCTCCGGAGATGCTGAGGCTAGAGACTAATAGGTTTTCGGAAGGAAAAACCGTGCCTAAAACCACAGCGAAACTTCCGGGGAGGTTAACTAACCTGAACGTGGACCGAACGAGGTGAGGCATGGTGAAAAGGAACCAGCTGGCCAACTAGGAGCTAGAAACCTTGCTAGCTTGCAGTGGTGCTACGTTTAGTAGCTCGACAGGAAGGCAGAATAAATGCAGAAGGCGGAGGAGAAAATACCTAGCTAGCAAGGGCAGTACCCTCAGAAACCGAACAGCTTCTTCACCGAAGATATGGTTCACTAGACAGGAGGACACCGACAATGTTCACACCTGGCTGAATGATGAAAATCTGAAGTGAGATGGGTCTGCTACTGTATTTATAGAGTAGCTGACGCGTGTGCGCACGACCCTGAAAGTCTCACAAGTCTTGTTGGTTACAAGGCGCTGTGGTATAAGTGTTCAGAGAATGATGCACACTCTACGAGTGTTTCCCATAGAGAGGAGTCGAACGTATCGACTGTAATAGAACCCTCCTTCAAGTTTGAATTATGGAATTATAGGAAAACAACTAAAGTGCCGCAAACAAAATAGATTTTTGCCAACCATGCTTAAAATGTTTTGCCTGGTGTTGCCGAATCACGAAACCCCTGTTTCTTGATCGTGTATATTGGGGCCATATCTATGTAGATGTACGTTGCAATGGTAGTCGTTAGGTCCTTCTGTTGGCGCGACTCTTTAATGTATATGGTGTGCAAAAGCCTCTTAAAACGTCTGAGTCTGGGGTTTGTTTTGGGCACAATTTTTTTGTGTTTCCTGCATGCATCCGTGCCGTGTTAAAAATGCAAAGCGTTGTTCAAATGACGAAAAAAATATTGCCACAGCATAACAGTGTGATTTGCGACAATGAAATAAACGATAGAGCATTATATACCATAGACGTTTTCCTATCGTCAAACGATACATATCGTCATATTGCACAGCCTTAGTTGCCAGTAACTGTTGAAGTTCATTATCATAGCCAACTTTGCAATTATCAACAATACACAGCAAAACATTTGCGAGCTAACCTGATCCCACTTGTTATTTCACATTAGCTTCCGCTATAGTGTGGTTTGCTATGTAACCATTTGTTTAAAAATCATTGCAAACAAAAAAACTAAATACTTTAAGCAAAAGTGAAAGGGATGTGAAAGACAATTGGCGTTTATGACTAAAATGTTCTCAAAGTATGGACAATTGATTGCACACAAAAATTGTCCCGGTAATATTTTGATATATGGCTGGAAATGAGACGAAGCTGATGAAATTTGCGCCAGAAATAAAAACAAATATGAAATTGAACAGACAGAAACAAAGCGCAGTGCTTCAAACCATGAATGACGTCATTTCACAATATGTATTTTCTTCATTAGACAATTTCAAAGTTGTGGTATCTTCCGGGAAGAGGTCTGTTGCAGTTACAAATTTTAACACAAGTGACTCTGACCACAAGCAATGGATGGTAAAACCTTAGATCGAAAATCAGGACTACGATTGACGCTAGTGGTCGCTATTGTTTGGATTTAACGTCTTTGCACTCTTGTCTTGCCGTACTTTTACAGTGACTGGCTAAGGCACTTTTATGACATAGTTTTGTAACACTATACACGATTAGGCTGGAATGAAGTAAATGTAGGGGAGACCGGGGGCAATTGTAACAATTTCTGGTATTGAAGTCATTACTCCGAAACCTCTTCAACTATTTGAATACAATTATTAATGTAGGTAACTTGTATCTGTGTTATATTTGTTGACAGTCTTTAAATGTATTTACATGGACTGTCAGTCATTTTGAGGAATATTGAGGATATAGATTTTTTAATGCAAACACTTAAAGCGGCTATATACAGCCTTTTGTATAAATTAATAATCAATACCTTTCTACAGTTTGCACATTGTAATGTCTATGGGAGAATGAAAAAATCGCTGTACAGACCAGTCCACTTGAATATTTAACACTCATTTTGTCTGTCACCGGCTACAATCTCCAGTAAAACAGACGAATTGCTTTATGGCACAAGGAAGTGTGTCACTAAATCAGGAAGAGAATAGCATAATTGGAGTATTGTTGTTGATCGTGCTAGCGACATGCAGTGAACACGAGCATTCTGCATGTCTTCTTTGCAATGGTTAGGTAAAATAATTACTCTAAGCGAACGGTAGGGGTTCCCAAAACCAGAAACTACATACAGCCGCTTTAAATAAAACACTTAAATATACATAGCTTTTTCAACCAATAATCATCGTGCTATAGACTTACTGTGCCAGTGCATTAAGCAAGTCAATTGCTGGATGAACTAGAATTTTCTTCAGCTAAGTGATTAAGCAATGGAGCAAATAATATTTGGTGCTAAAGAGGAAAGGCTGAAAGTTAGTACACATCTCGAGTCCATGACTATGAAAACTATGGACCAAGAAATCTCAAATCTTATGGTATATTGTGCTAAAAGTGTGTGCCTGTGTGTAATCAATGTTAAAGGTCATTCAGGAATTATACCAAGTAATTTTACATTTAGTTACTAAGTAAAGTTATCAGAAGAGGCAGAGAATGTGGGATACTAGGGACGATAGGGCTGAGTTTGAGATGTGGTATATTAAAGGCCCCAATGGGTGAAGCATAGATAAGCAAATGCTTCTAACAATGGTAACTCATTCTGATTGATTGTCCTCCAGGACACTTAAAATTACTTTACAGAGGCAAAACAGGGAAAGAAGGCAGGCAATTGACAAACTCATGAATATATAGAAAGTCAGGGTAATGATTAAAGACAGCTGATCTGGGGTCAATGTATTTCATGCCTGAGATTACCATAGGAAAAGAAGAGGGCCCGAAGTGAGAAAGGTGTTATGCTCAAATCTACAGATACCAAGACCCACTGGAAGAAATTGAAAGGTGATGATGGAAATTGAGTGTTGTCTATTTGAATTTTGGGGAGTTGCCAGAACTTTGGGGTAGACCTAGAGAAATGTATTTAAATGATTGACAATGCTGTACAATTCTGTTGTGATCCTATAGGCCAACTCGGCTTTATTTGATGCTGAATAAAGCCTGCCCTTCTGAACTTTTCACATTCGACTCCTAGTGTTTGTATTTGAAGTAAATTGTTGCTATCTCTTCCATTGGAAAAGACACGACAATCTCAGATCTAAATCTCAACATCCACATCAACTCATTAATAAAATAGCATAAACTCATAAACGCAGCAAGACTAGAAGATAAATTTTCCACCAAGAACATTTTTGTCATGCATGCATTACCAGTAGGATAGTCTACTGTGTATGGTCTTTTCAAAGGTCTTCTTAAAGCTATGATAGCAGCTTGCTCAGAATGCTGCGGTTAGGCTTTTTAAAAAGACCTAGGGTCTCATTTAAAAACATTGCGTAAGCACAAAGGAAGGCCGACGCCCTTTTTTACGCAAAATCTGTGATCTAAAAACAAAACTTGACAGGAGAATGTGTGCACCTGTATGTAAACTATGACCCATACATATGCACACAAACTGGATAAATTAGAAACAGCGACTCCAATTGCAGAAGGATGAATATCGAGAAACGTTTTGAAATTGATACCATTGTGTAAGATAAATCAAAATATTACTTCTCAGCTGGAGTGCACAAAAAAAACATGATTTCATACAAATGGAGATCTCTGTTTTTAGCAACAGAGTCCTTCAAATATGGTGGAGTTTAATCAGGAAACATATTTCATAGAATCTGTTAAACAATTAATTAAACAAATTTCTGAAATGTATTCTCTAAGGAAAATTTTGGCATCCTCACGGATGTTCAAGCCTAAACTGTTGTTCCAATGTGGGGGAAGGGTCAGAGTGAAGACCAGGTCACGAAAGAGACAGTATGTGCCTTTTGGAGACACTGAAGGCAAAAGTTTTGTGTCTCAGACATAACATAAAATTATGTCCTTATTAATGCTGATTACATCCACTCCCCTCCACCTTGACCAATGGAATGATTGTTTATCTTAGACCAATATAACCGTTTCAACCTTGTCAACTATCAGAACTTGCTATATAGTTAGAGTGAACTCCCAGTAGTAATTTTTCTGTGTACAGACTCTTGACTCAGACTCTGTAGTCATCAATGAAATTGCACTTGATCTTTTCATGGTTTCTCCCTCTTATTAATTGGTTATTTTCTGTCATAGATTGAAATTATTCTCATAAATAACAAGGTGACCAGGAACACAAACTGCATTTAAACTGATGCTGTATTCGATGCAGTTACGAGTGCAGCTTCATTTAGCATTATCGCGTTTGTTGCGCAGATGTCAGCCCTGTCGGTTACAATCAGGGTAATTACCACACCCAAAGGTGTTACGCAATTGGGCAGTCAGTATGTATGAATATTAATAACAGGTGTTTCACTGACTATTTATAGGCAGATCTGGGCGTTAAGAGGCTGTGACAAGACACTCGCTCACGTAAGCCAAATTTTCGAGTTGATTGTGATTTGGAAACCAGTGTGATTTGGAAACCAGTGTGGCACATATTTATTAGAGGTGTGCATCTTCACTGGTCTCACAATTCGATTCGATTAAGATTCTCTTGCCAACAATTCTCGATGCAGCCTCAATTTTCTATATTACTGCACGTGGCTAGTTTTTCATCAAATAATAGGCCTACTAGCAGCCAGTCAGATAGGTGTTTCCCCTACAATACGTTCAACCACTGCTGTTACGAAACTGTTGTCAAAAGAAGAATGCTTTTTGTTTTTATTTAGCGAACGCTAGCCATCACAATTTGGATGTGGTGTTAACGTTTTTCCCATGGAGTCTAACGTTAGCTAGTGTACTTATAACGTTATTAAATTCCATTTGTATAACGTTACTGATGGTAAGGTTCTGGGACTACTCGTTAGTACTGTTTTCATTTTGCAGACGATTTCATCATAATTTGCTCTCCTCAGTCAAAGTTACATTGTTCAATTGTCAGGTCACGAGTCACGACGTAATTAAACAATTTGTTTTCGGACTTGAAATGGAACACGAGTCAACCATGAAGACGTTTAGCAAAAATGTAGGCTAGCTATGTTACTTCCAAATGTAGTTAAACGGAGCGTTACAGTAGCCAAATTATGTCACTTGAGAAGGGGGTAAATGGCGAGCTCACTAACAACAGCAGCTGTTACAGAATTAACGTTAATCTATTGTTTTGAGAACATTAGGCTAACTTTAGTAATAGATAAATGCAGGCTATACTTTTTTGTAGCTCGATATTTTACTAACAATAAAATCTATTAATTATATTAAAATACATTTATTTTATTATACTTTCAAAATCGATTATGTTGTGTTGCTCTATCGATGCAGAGTCGTCCACGTCCGCATCGCGATGCATCTAAGAATTGAGAAATTTCCACACCTCTAATATTTATGTGCATAAACACTTTCTGTGTTTCATCTGTACGCAACCTTTGGACGTGAATCCTACAGTTTAGAAATCAGGTCCCAGTGCTTTCACATCATTTTCACTTTTGACTTAATTGATTTGACTTTCCTAATTTCCAAATTAGTTTTGTGTTAGGATGAGGTATTGTGTTTAGGTGAGGGCCAGATACGCTTATATTTTCTGTGAATGGACATTTCAAATGTAATATCAGGCTGGAGCCACAGGAAGCCAGTAGTGTCACTCTGCCTATCACATGATAAAAGGGATATTACATCATGTGGGCAGGGCCCTTTTTTCAGATAAAAATTTTTTTATTTAATTTTTATTTATTGTTTTGTATGTTCTTGCTTGCCTTATGTAAAGCACATTAAACTTTCTACGTATGAAATGTGTTATACCTACACAAATAAATTGTATTTGACTGTTGAGCCTTCTGTAACTGTTGTGGGCTCAATTCAATGAAACAGGTGACTACTTGAAAATCACAATGACACTCTGATATCAACCCAAATCCCTTAATTGCAGCCTCACCTCGACCCTCTTAGCTCCACCAACAGAGGTCCAGAGCGCTCTAGATTGAACTGGTAGATGGGGTTGTGCCTGTACGATTCCTTGTAGTTCCCACATCCCCCTGCACTAGCCCCTTTCCACACACCGTTTACCTGAGGGTTAGAGGGATTGAGAAAAAAGATATGTCAGCATAAAGCAACTAATTGACAAAAAACTGTCAATTAATTTCTCATGGAATCTTTGTCAAAACCATTGCTGCTTTAAAAAGTTAAATTCTTAGTCACTGTGGAGTGTGCAGGCCTACCCGTTTGGTGTTTGTGAAGGGTGTAGGAATCTTGGAGAAGGTGAACTTGCAACCAGCATACACCTGCTCAAACAGAATTCATCAGGAAAGCAACTGTAAACTAGAAAATGCATTTCCCTGAGCAAATGCAATGTGATGCGTCACAATAATTAGACTGACTGGGTCTGCAGTCCAGACCCTATTTGTTAACAGGGGGTGCTTACTGCTGCAGTGGCACCGAAACTTTTGAGATCTGACATCCCATCGAGAGGAGCGCATTATAGTGCGTTCACATTTGCGGTGGCGAGGCGAGCCCCTTTTTCTACCAATCAGAATTTTGCTGCCTCTGCAGTTGCTGGGAAGAAAATGTTATGCTTTCAGCTAAAATTTTGGTGGTCAGAAGGCCTAGCTACTAATTTCAAATGACAACAAATTTGTTATCACTAACTTTATGACAAGTTCCCCCCGCTGTGGGAGATAAACTAGCTAACTAACTCTTGGTTCATGTCATGATGGAAGCGAGTTACGGTGCAAGCAGTGAGGAGGACATTGTTGCGAATTTAATATCCATGGCATGGCAATGGTAGACCTAACCCAGAGCTTAATTTGGTGCAGAAAAGTAATGCGATCATCAAATACAAAGGATATGTTATTTGAAATATAACAAGTTGCCGTGCATGGGGACTTTAAAATATAAGTTAACACTGTTTTACTGTTTATGTGGGAAAATTCATTATGCAGTATTACCGGTCAATCTTTAAATTTACCAACATGGTAAGTAGTTATTTAAATGTGCACATAGCCAATCTAATAATTGTATTACTAACAATATTGCTTGTTTGTGGTGGGTTCCGAAATTCCATGAACGCTGTTTACTGTCCATGGCTCCGATTCGAAGTGTCAGTCGCAAATTGATTGGCTGTGTGCGCGCTGATTGTGTGGAGGCTTACATTATTTTATTTAATTTTGTGTGGGATGAGGTGCTGCGTTTTGCACGGCCTTCCCATTGTCACTATATTCCGTCGATGTGCACGTACAGCTTGTGTTATGATTTACATTTCGCTTAAGAAATCATCTTTTCTTTTTTTTTTGGCACTCCGTGCTGTTTTGGCACTCCATTCCATGCTGTTTGCTTGATTGCATTGCGAAGGCTGGTAACGTTTTGCGCAAAGGTTTATGAGTTCGCTATATAGGCTAGGCCTACGTAATTATCTGCTCACACACGTGAAGAGCAGCTAGCAGTTGCTGAGTTGAGTTAGGCCTACATGTCAACACTGGTCCTCCCGATCAGATTACTTTTTACAATATAGCACATTCATGAAAATTTTTTGTATCAAACAATGCAAATGTGAATTTTCTGTTGTATAGCTTACAAATTTTCTGACAAGAGACCAACACCCATAATTAACTAAAACCAGAATAGATATATTCATTATGAACCTGCGTTGTGTGTAGGACACAACCCCAGATAATCCAGAAAACACCCCTTCTTGCACCCCCCACTCTTGTAGTCGTTAACAGCGCCGCAGTACTGCTGCTAGATTGGCAGTGCTGCTTAATCATAATTTAATGACGGACATATACGATGATTGCGGTTGAAGTAGGCGATGACGATGACGTAGCCTACTTCAGTTTTGTTTTTATTTTTGTTCTCTAAATTCTATATGTTTGTACATGTATTAAATGAATTTAATAAGTATTAAAATCACTCAGATTATCCACAATGACAGTAGACCTTAAACAAAGTGGATCGAGGGTCAGCCTAATAGCGGTGTGTAAAACTCTTGCTGTAATAGCTTGGATAACTTTATTGCATTATTTTCTATTCTTTCACGTGCATTTCAACACACTATTATTAATTACCAATTATAATTGGTAATATTATAAAGGCACAGTTGATGCGGAAATAACTAATCTATTTAATTAGAATGCATTTGATGACAATGTAATGCAATATCTTCTATTCATCCAAACAGCTAACTGCATTTCCAAAACAAGGTCTAGATCCATAACTAGATCCACCATTGTTATTTTTCCAACACTTCAATAGGGCTACTGTAAACACGTATATTATAACTTGCTCCAGATAAGTTTATATCTAACAAGACTGAACGATGAACGCTAAAACCATACGGATGGAACATGTACTGCGCTCTATTCATTTCAATGCATGGGTGCAAAACACGGATTAAAAATAATAAGAAATAACACGTGAACCGATCACTTAGCTACATGTACGCACACTATGTCTCTTGTCTTAATAAGCTTGCAAGCTGACATGCTTCGCGTATGACGTTCCAGAATGCCAAAATTATATCTAGTGTTGCGTTGCTTTTGTACAATGTCTTTGTCGTCTTGTACGAATTGTTGGTTCACTACACAGCGTTGACAGTCAATGGGGCATGCCTTGTGGTTTGCATTGACTATTCTAAGCAGTTGTTATTTCAATAACACTCACTTCTTGATTTGCTACATAGCTAGTGAACATGAAACACTATGCAACTGTCGTTCATTACAGCAGGAGGGGGAAGCGTCTCTCCATGGCTATGTGCTAATGCTAACTAGAAACTAGCTAACTCACTATGGAATAATTAGCGATACGGTGACGCCGCTACATATACTCACAGGTGCATTCGTGCGGATATCCAGAACTGTTGGCGCGGTGTTTTTGTTATTTATGAATTAGCTATCCCACTTCTGATGCCATGTTTACATGTCAAATAACGAGATGGAATGATTCATTGATGCAGTTAACAACTGGTGTTCGGCGTAGCCAAGACTGTCTGTATACTAATACAACATGCAAATACATAACATCAAACCTAGATGGTGGTATATGCCCGTGAAATCTCTCTCCCCAGTCAAAACTCTCTCCCAAGTCATTTCAATGGGGCCAAAAACTGATTACAAATAATAATTCAAAATATAACACCTGAACCGATCACTTAGCTGCATCTTAGCGCACTGGACGGCATTAAACAAGACCTTTGGGCACTGGATTGGTATCGATGGTCAAAACCACGGGCGCAGTTAAGGCGCCAAAAACAGGCCTAATAATAATAATGATAATAATAAGAAGAAGAAGAAGAAGAAGAAGAAGAAGAAGAAGAAGAAGAAGAAGAAGAAGAAGAAGAAGAAGAAGAAGAAGAAGAAGAAGAAGAAGAAGAAGAAGAAGAAGAAGAAGAAGAAGAAGAAGAAGAAGAAGAAGAAGAATATGACTTTGCGATAACAAGATGTTTTGCCCCATGTTTTTTGGCCCCATTGAAATGAATGGGGAGATGGTTTTGACTAGGTGAGAGATTTCACGGGCATATACCATCACCTAGCGTTGATGTTATGTAATTGCAAGTTATTATGTTGGGCTATACTGACTGTCTTGGCTTGTTAACTGCAGCCAGGGCCGCCTTTACCATTTAGGCGAACTAGGCAGCTGCTTAGAGCGGCACTCCCAGAAGTCCTTGGAATTTTTCTGCCGCCCGCAAAGGAATAAAAAGTGGTAAGTTGATTTGAATTGAAACAAGCACAGTGGCACTAACACACACAAACCGAATTAAATTCTGATATAGCCAATCATATTGCTGTGTATTTGTATTTTTGGTTGTTTTTTTTCTGGTTAGGGTGGTGCATGCTTCTTTCCGGCGTGACCAGCAAAGGGTTGATTGACTGTAGGTCCATTTGTGACGTTTCTCTCTCTCTCTCTCTCACTCTCTCTCTCTCTCTAAAAATTATTAAAGGGAGGGTTCAAACAACACTATAGCTAAAAAAGGTTTAAACAGTTAAATTATTCCCCGTCACAACGAGAAATATGTGATTAAAAGGCAGTAACCTTCCTTTTTAAATTCTCACGTTTGGTCAAATCTTTCCCGTCTACTTATTCGCCACAACAGCCTATGTCTGTATGTTGACAAGAAGAGAAGTGACAAATTAGCGAATCATCAGTAATAAAACATTTCTAAAAGACAAAAACTGTCTGACTGGGAGTATAAGAAAAAAAAACTTCATAAAGAACAAAAACGCCTTATATTAAAGCTGGCCGAGTGGTGGTCATTCCCTGCATGTCTATTTAGTCAACATTTTGGTCACTAGATAGCAGTATACTCAAGGGAATGACTCGGCAGTATACACAAGGGTATGACTCGGCAGTATACACAAGGGTATGAATTCAGCGACGTCATTAGGCTTGTTTTCTATTGGCTAAAAGTCTAAGTATTTTTGCTGCAAGAGCTGAAAATACTGACAAGCATAAGTTACAACTCACGCCGGCCTCTCAATTGGATGTGTTTTTACACGTGACTTTTGCTACACTTCTGGCGTCTGACTTTTAGCCATTAATATCCACGTCTACGCATATACAACTCTCAATACACTTGCAAATCTGAATGCAGACGGAAATTTTTTATATACACTTATGAACCTGATTACACACGCACGGATTCGGTATACGCTTTTGCAGATCCCTGTACACATTCACAAGTCTCAGTACACATTTGTCAATCTGATTACGCACGCACGGATTGAGATACAGATACACAACTCTCCACTCGCATTTATAAATAGTTTTGCTACAATAATGACCCCAAACCTGTTGCTTCAGCAGCAGATGAGACAGGACGTGTGAGTGCCAGTCGAGTGTCTCATGCACAAGCTAAGGTTGAAGTAGTGGGCTATAGCTATCTAGCTAGCTCGTCTAGCACAGTGCAGTGGTTCTCCGAAGCTTTTGAAACAAGGCATTTCATTTTTCTATATCGGCAACTGATTTGTCGATTAAGCATGTATGTAGCTAGTAGCTACCACAATAACATAGTTCACTTTCAATACCAAGCAGAAATGTCAAGCTAGCAACTTGTCATGCTTCCACTGCCAGCACAAGGCTGTTCAATGTAGCCTATTCACATAACCACTTATTTTAATAATAATACATGGGATTTATTAGCGCCCTTCTAGTAACTCAAGGACACAGAATAATATTATTGCTATTGTTATTATTATATTATTTACAAAGTAAATTACTGCATTAACCTAGAGGAATATGTCTACTCAGTGAGTCCCTGCCATGTAAAATTATTTGGTGTGAAGGAGACAACAACCATTTCTATAATTTTATGCTATTTTATCAAGTACCGAAGCGCACCAGTAATCCCCCCATAATAGTTATGCACTATAATCGCAAACAACGCACTGCAGCTGTGGATGTGGCGGGTGTCAGAAATTGTTGGGTTAAAGTATTGACAATCCCGAACATTTAAACATAAACCTTGGTTTCGTTAGCCATGCCAATGCGGTTTTTGATTCACGTTTCTATTAATAATGTAACCAACCACGCTGTTAGATTATCATTATTTGTATTATTATTATTAGACTACAAGTTTAGGAAAGCCTTCTAGGCTACATATCCGCCGGCTGTCACTCTTTTTGACCGCAGATTATCCAGGTTGGCCGAGAGACGTATACATTATACAAAGGAAATGCAACACTAGATACAATTTTGGCATTATGGAACGTCATTCGCTAAGCCATGTCAGCTTGCAGGTTTATCAAGACAATAGATATAGTGTACGTGCATGTAGCTAAGTGATCGGTTCACGTGTTATTTTCTTATTATTTTTAATCTGTGTTTTGCACCCATGCATCGAAATGAATAGAGAGCGCAGTTGTTCCAGCTGTGGGCGCTCATCGTTCAGTCTTGTTAAATATAAACTTATCTGGAACAAGTTATATAATAAGTGTTTACAGTAGCCCTATTGAAGTGTTGGAGAAATAACGATGGTGGATCTAGTTATGGATCTAGATCTTGTTTTCGGAAATACAGCTGTTAGGATGAATATTAGATTTTGCATTACATTGTCATAAAATGCATTCTAATAAAATATATTAGTTCATTCCGCTTAAACCAAGCCTTCATATGCATTGTAAAGTGTCCTTGGGTTTTAGAAAGGCGCTCTTAAATTAAAGTTATTGTTATTATTATTATTCATCATCATCATCATCATCATCGTCATCCGCTTTGTCCGGGGTCGGGTCGCGGAGGTAGCAGTTCAAGCAGGGCATCCCAAACTTCCCTTTCCCGGGCCACATTAACCAGCTCTGACTGGGGGATTCCAAGGTGTTCCCAGGCCAGTGTGGAGATATAATCCCTCCACCTGGTCCTAGGTCTGCCCCGCGGCCTCCGCCCAGCTGGACGTGCCTGGAACACCTCCTTACTAGATGCCCGAACCACCTCAACTGGCTCCTTTCTACGCAAAGAAGCAGCGGCTCTACTCCGAGTCCCTCACGAATGGCTGAACTTCTCACCCTATCCCTAAGGGAGATGCCATCCACCCTTCGGAGGAAACTCATTTCCGCCGCTTGTATCCGCGATCTCGTTCTTTCGGTCATGACCCACCCTTCATGACCATAGGTGAGAGTAGGAACGAAGATAGACCGGTAGATTGAGAGCTTTGCCTTCTGGCTCCGCTCTCTCTTCGTCACAACGGTGCGATAGAGCGACTGCAACACCGCACCCGCTGCTCCAATTCTCCGGCCCATCTCTCGTTCCATTTTACCCTCACTCGAGAACAAGACCCCAAGATACTTGAACTCCTTCACTTGGGGTAAAGACTCATTCCCTACCTGGAGTAGACAATCCATCGGTTTCCTGCTGAGAACCATGGCCTCAGATTTGGAGGTGCTGATCCTCATCCCAGCCGCTTCACACTCGGCTGCGAACCGATCCAATGAGTGCTGCAGGTCGCAGACCGATGATGCCATCAGGACCACATCATCTGCAAAAAGCAGTGATGCAATCCTCTGCCCACCAACCCGCAGCCCCCCTCCCCCGCGGCTACGCCGTGAGATCCTGGCCATGAATACCACAAAAAAGATAGGTGACAAAGCGCAGCCTTGGAGGAGGCCAACCCTCAGCCCTGAGTAGAGACCCCCTCACCCCATACTCTCGCAGCACCTCCCACAGTATCTCCCGGGGAACCCGATCATACGCCTTCTCCAAATCCACAAAACATGTGTAGACCGGATTGGCATACTCCCAGGCCCCCTCATAGATCCTCGCGAGGGTAAAAAGCTGGTCCGTTGTTCCACGACCAGGCCGGAAACCGCATTGTTCCTCCTCAATCCGAGGTTCGACTATCGGTCGAACCCTCCTTTCCAGCACCCTGGAGTATACTTTCCCGGGGAGGCTGAGTAATGTGATGCCTCTGTAGTTGGCACACACTCTCCGGTCCCCCTTTTTGAACAGGGGAACCACCACCCCGGTCTGCCACTCCTTAGGTACTGTCCCCGACTTCCACGCAATGTTGATAAGACATGTCATCCATGACAGTCCCTCAACACCCAGAGCCTTCAGCATTTCTGGGCGGATCTCATCAACCCCTGGGGCTTTGCCACTGTGGAGTTGTTTGACTACCTCAGTGACCTCCGCCAGGGAGATTGAAGCTGATCCCCCATCATCCTCCAGCCCTGTCTCTACTATGTAGGGTGGGTTTGTCGGGTTCAGGAGTTTCTCAAAGTGCTCCTTCCACCTCCCAAACACCTTGTCAGTTGAGGTCAACAACGTCCCATCCTTACTGTATACAGCATGAATGGTTCCCTGCTTTCCCCTCCTGAGGTGTCGGATGGTTTTCCAGAACCGCTTTGGCGCCAGCCGAAAGTCCTTCTCCATGGTTTCTCCGAACTCCTCCCACACCCGCTGCTTTGCTTCTGCCACGGCCGAGGCTGCAGTCCTTCGGGCCTGTCGGTACCTTGCAACTGCCTCCGGAGTCGCCCGGGACAGCATGTCCCGGAAGGCCTCCTTCTTCAATCGGACGGCTCCCCTGACCACCGGTGTCCACCAGGATGTTCGAGGGTTACCGCCCCTTGAGGCACCAAAGACTTTGAGACCACAACTCTCAGACGCAGCTTTAGCAATGGAGGCTTTGAACATCGCCCACTCCGGTTCAATGCCCCCAGCCTCCACAGGGATGCCAGAGAAGCCCCGCCGGAGGTGTGAGTTGAAGGCCTGCCGGACCGGGGACTCCTCCAGACGTTCCCAGTTCACCCGCACTACACGCTTGGGCTTACCAGGTCTGTCCAGAGGCTTCCCCCGCCACCTGACCCAACTCACCACCAGATGGTGATCAGTTGACAGCTCTGCCCCCTCTTCACCCGAGTGTCCAAAACATATGGCCTCAGGTCCGATGACACGATAACAAAATCGATCATCGACCTTCTGCCTAGGGTGCTCTGGTACCAGGTACACTTATGAGCATCCTTATGTTCGAACATGGTGTTCGTTATGGCCATTCCATGAATAGCACAGAAGTCCAATAACAAGCCACCACTCGGGTTCAGATTGGGGAGGCCGTTCCTCCCAATCACGCTCTCTCCAGGTGTCTCCATCATTGCCCACATGTGCGTTGAAGTCCCCCAGCAAGACTACAGAGTCCCCCTCAAGAGCCCCATACAAGGCTCCATCCAGGGTCTCCAAAAGGCCGAATACTCCGAACTGCTGTTCGGTGCATAGGCACAGACAACAGTCAGAGTTTTCCCCCCCATGACCCGCAGGCGTAGGGAGGCGACCCTCTCGTCCCCTGGGGAAAACTCCAACATAGAGGCAGTTAGCCGGGGACTCGTGAGTATCCCCACACCAGCCTTGCGCCTCTCACCCTGGGGAGCTCCGGAGAAGAATAGAGTCCAACCCCTATCCAGAAGTGAGGTTCCAGAGCCGAGGCTGTGCGTAGAGGTAAGCCCCACCAGATCCAGCTGGTAGCGCTCCACCTCCCGCACAAGCTCCGGCTCCTTCCCTCCCAGAGAGGTGACGTTCCACGTCCCCAAAGCCAGCCTCTGCCACCCGGGTCCGATCCGTCGAGAACCTCTGCCTTCACTGCCACCTTTCTGGCAGCGCACCCGACCCCCTTGGTTTTTCCCGCGGGTGGTGAGCCCACGGGACGGAGAAGGCGAGACGTTGGTGTTGTCCACGTTGCTTTTTCGGGCTATGCCCGGCCGGGCTCCGTGGCAAGCCCGGCCACCAGGCGCTCGCTGACGGGTCCTCCTCCTGGGCCTGGCTCCAGAAGGGGACCCCGGGCTTCCTCCGGGCCGGGTATCATCCTCTCTTATTGTTTTTTCCATGAGGGTTTTTGAACCATTCTTAGTCCGGCCCCTCGCCCGAGACCAATTTGCCATGGGAGACCCTACCAGGAACACAAGGTTCCAGACAACACAGCCCCCAGGTTCATAGGGACACACAAACCTCTCCACCACGATAAGGTGATGGTTCCCGGAGAGGAATATTATTCATAATATCGCCCATTTCCCATAAACTACGTTTATTTCTACAATATGATTCTGGTAAATAATAGTGTGTTGAAATGCACGTGAAAGAAGAAAATAATGCAATAAAGTTATAATGCCCAAGTTCTTACAGGAAGAGTTTTACACAGCGCTATTGGGCTGACCCTCGATCCACTTCGTTTAAGCTCTACTGTCATTGTGGATAGTCTGAGTGATTTTAATACTTAATATTAAATTAATTTAATACATGTGCAAACATATAAAGCTTAGAGAACAAAAATAAAACCAAAACTAGACGTTAGTAGGCAACTTAAGTCATTGTATATGTCCGCCATTAAATTATGATGAAGCAGCACTGCCAATTTATCCGCAGCGGCGCCGTAACAACTACAAGAATGGGGGGTGCAAGAAGGGGTGTTTTCCGGATAATCTGGGGTTGTGTCCAGCACACCTAACGCAGGCTCATAATGGATAGGATATGTACTCTGATTTTAGTTAATTATGGGTGTTGGTCTCTCCTCAGAAAATGTGTCAGCTATTCAACAGAAAATTCACATTTGCATTGTTTGTTATAATAATTGTTTATGAACGTGCTATATTGTAAAAAGTAATCAGATCAGACCAGTGTTGACATATAACTCATGAACTGCGTACAAATCAGTATTAAGCATAAAGCCTAAAAGCTTAAAAGCTTGCTCATTTGTAATATGCGAGCCGCTCTTCACGTGTGAGCAGATAATTATGTAGGTCTAGCCTATATGGCGAACTCATAAACAAAAAGTTACCAGCCTTTGCAATGCAACAAACAAACAGTACGGAATGGAGTGCCAAAACAGCATGGCGTGCTAAAACAAAAACAACTGCTGGCCAGAATGCTTAAGCGAAATGCCTATCATAGCACAAGCTGTATGTGCACGTCAGCGGAATACAGTGACAACGGGAAGGCCGTGCAAAAAGCACCCCCTCAACGAAAACAAAAGCAGAATGGGGGGCAAAGATCCCGTGGCCTCCCCAGTTCCGGCGCCACTGCAGCAGTAAGTGCCCCCTGTTAACAAATAGAGTCTGGACTGCAGTACACTTGTGAGCGCTTAGGCGGTCAGTCTAATAACTGCGACGCATCACATCGCATTTGCTCAGGGAAATGCATTTCCTAGTTATTATTATGTGATGCGTCAGTGATGACGCATCACATCTTGTTATCGCAAAGTCACATTCTTCTTATTATTATTAGGGCTGTTTTTGGCCGCTTAACTACGCCCGCAGTTTTGACCCTATCGATTCTGTTGTATAATGTGGCAAGTGGTGGTGGGCACGTTAGGAATGGGCACGCACACCTAGGATATATAATGTGCGCATCCATGTGTGTCGAGAGACACAGTCACCTGTTGGTATGTACACCTGTGAAAGATCAGTAAAGGGCTCAAAACCTTAACTCTGGTTTCCGCTTTACGAGTCAAAAGACCAATTGCTAAGTACGATTAGTATTGGCGACGAGGCGGATTTGGATGTAAAAGAAAGACCAGCGGCAATCATGGCTCTCTTTGGGAGAATTAAGGAGTTTGTGGATGAAAAGAATAGTTAATGGGAGGAATACGTGGAAAGACTGGAATGCTTTTTCGAGGCGAATGACATTGAGGAGGCTGGGAAGAGACGTGCTGTGCTTTTGAGTGTATGCGGGGCCGGGACGTATTCTATGCTGCATTCGCTGATCGCTCCAAGTTTACCTACGGCCAAGACTTATCAGGAGATAGTAGCCTGCTTGAAGCGGCACTACAGCCCGGCTCCGTCAGAGATTGTTCAGAGATTTCATTTTCATAATTGCAAGCAAAAGAAAAGTCAGAAAATATCCAGTTTCATTGCTGGGCTGCACCGATTTTCTGTTCACTGTAATTTTGGGGATCAGCTGGAGCCTATGCTACGTGAAAGAATTGTCTGTGGAGTAATAGACGAATCGCTCCAATGGCGGCTATTGCCTGAACCGAATCTGACATTTAAGTGGCAGAGGATAAAGCGTTGGCTGCGGAGACTGCTTTAAAAGATTCCTGCCTACTTCACCCTGATAGAGAGAGTTTTGCCATTATGTCTGATGTTAATCTTACAGCCCGTACTACTACTAGTAGACCAGCCCGGGCAGAGGGGGCAGAGCAAAAGCCTAGAGAAGAAGCAAGAGCCTGTTTCAGATGTGGGGAGGGTCACGATGCTAGTAGTTGTAGATTTTGGGCAGCAACATGTCATTATTGTAAACGGAAGGGACACATTGCCAGAGTCTGTTTAAAAAAGGCTCATGCCCCAAGTAATGTAGTCAGGCCCTCCAGCTTTTCTCAGCAGGCCCACTTGGTCAACTGTGATCCAGCCCCTGAGGAGTATGTGGTCTATAGAACCGAGAGAGGGGTGCAGCCAGAGGGAAAGTCACATAGGGCCACAGTGAGGCTTAATGGCCAGAGCCATGTACTGGAGGTTGATTCCAGCTCCGGATGCTCCCTGATCAGTGAGGCGACATACAGGTTATTGTGGCCTAGGAGTCCCCCACAGCTTAGACAGGATGATGGGGTGTTAAGGCAGTGGTCACAAAGCCAGTTGGAGGTACAGGGCAAGATTTTGGTAGATGTAAGCTATAGAGGAGTGCATAGCACATTTACACTTTTTGTTATCAAGGGTACAGGAACTAGTTTATTAGGCTGTGACTGGTTTAAGGCCCTAGGCATCGAGGTTGTCGGGGTTTAACACATGGGGAGCGCCTTGGACTCAATTAAAAAGGAGCATGAAGAAGTCTTCCAGGGGTTTGGTGTTTTCAAGGGACCTCCTGTTTCCATAGCTGTAGATTCGAAGGTGTCCCTCAAGTTTCTTAAAGCTCGGTCTCTCCCCTTTGCTCTCCGACCCAAGGTAGATGATGCTTTGGAGAAGTTAGTGGCTCAGGGAGTGCTCAGCCCAGTAAAGTACTCCAGATGGGCCACACCCATCGTGCCTGTCTCAAAAGATAATGGGGGATTGAGGGTTTGTGGGGACTACCACAGCACGGTAAACACTGCCATAGTTCCTGATGTGTATCCGTTTCCAACAGTAGCTGAGATTTTTTCCACTCTGGCAGGGGGGGTGTTGTTTACGAAGTTGGATTTAAAACAGGCTTACCAGTGGTTGGCCCTGGATGAGGAAGCAGCAGAGTTCCTGACCCTCAATACACACCGTGGTCTGTTCAGACCCACAAGACTCCAGTTTGGAGTGTCCACAGCCGTAACCATTTTCCAGCGCTTTATGGACACCCTGTTGTCAGGGGTCACAGGCGTTCAGCCTTATCTGGATGACATATTGAATACGGGAAGGACCCAGGAGGAACATAACTCACGGCTTAGGGAAGTGCTGAGACAATTAGAAGAGGCAGGGTTAAGGCTGCAACGAGCAAAATGCAGCTTTGCTGTGTCCAGGGTGGAGTTCCTGGGGTTCCAGATTGACAAGGATGGTGTGAGACCAACTCAGGAAAAGGTGAGAGCCATCAAGGAAGCACCGGCTCCCAAGAACAGGGCTGAGCTCCTGTCATTTTTGGGGCTTCTTAACTTTTACAGCTGCTTCCTACCAGGGAAAGCTACCATCCTGGAACCTCTGCATCGACTGCTGGACTGCGCTGGTACGTGGAGTTGCACAGCCACTCGCGAGCAAGGCTATAAGAAGGCTAAACAGCTATTACAAGCAGGTGGAGTGCTGGCTCACTATGATGATCAGAAACCCCTGGTGCTTACCTGTGATCCTTCACCATATGGACTTGGAGCCCTGCCCATGTGTAGTCCGATGGCCAGGAAGCTCCCGTGTGTTTTGCATCTCGGACTATGACTGCTACTGAACGGAAATATGCACAGCTAGATGCGGGGGGGGGGGGGGGGGGGGGGTTGCTCTGTATGTTGCATGATATGCATCCGGGGATGGTGAGGATGAAAGCGCTGGCAAGAAGCTATGTGTGGTGGCCAGGAATGTATAGTGAAATTGAGGCTGTGGTGCGGAACTGTGCCACCTGTCAGGCCGTGCGTCATGCCATGTCCACCCACAGCTCCTTTGTACCCCTGGGAGTGGGCTCGAAAGAGATGGTCTCGTCTGCATATAGACTTTGCTGGCCCGTTTCAGGAAAGGTGTTCCTCGTCATAGTGGATTCTTACTCCAAGTGGCTGGAGGTATCAGTGGTAAGCTCCATGTCTTCTGCGGCTGTGATAAGCACTCTTTGCCTACTGTTCGCTTCTCATGGCATGCCTGATACCTTGGTTTCGGATAGTGGACCAGCCTTCACGTCAGCTGAGTTCAAGGAGTTTGCGAGGCGAAATGGGATGAGACACGTCACCACAGCGCCATATCATCCGTCCTCCAATGGACAAGCTGAATGTATGGTGCAGTCCACCAAGGAGGCCCTCAGCAGGATTTCAAAGGGAGACCGGCAGACCCGTCTATCAAGATTCCTGCTATCTCAACATGTGACACCAACCACGTGATCGGTTCACGTGTTCTATTTTTTATTATTATTTTTAATCGGTTTTTGCCCTTATTGAATTTAATGGAGACAGTTTCTTAACGGGCATATACTGTCATCTAGTGCCATCTAGATGTTATGTACTTGTATGTTATGTCTGTATACCGACTGTCTTGGTTATTATGCTGAAAACCAGTTGTTAACAGCAATGACTCCGTCTCGTTATCTGACATCGAAACATGGCGTCAGAAGTGGGATAGCTAAATCAGAAACTAGCAAATGCGGTGCGATGCATCCAGTGATCGGACTGACCGCCTTACCGCAACAAAAGTGGACTGCGCTGCAGACCCCGTTTGTTGACAGGGTTTTTTAAAACGTGTCTTAGGCAAGCGGCTCACCTACCCAGTTGTAAACATTTAGTGAGTGATTGCAAAGGAGAGTGTAGAATATACAATCTGTGCTAGAAGGGGGCCTTGTTATTGCAAAAGGAGGCCTCATGAACACATGTGGTTTAGGTTATGTAGGTAATGATGTACAATCTCACCCTTTGCATTTACTATGGCCATGGAAGTAATAATCCAAGCTTCAAAATGGGTCGTTGGCGGGCAAAAGTTAATGGCAGGATTACACCTCCCTCCCATTCGAGCATAGATGGATGATATGACAATATTGACGACAACTGCTCCGTGTACTAAGAGACTGCTAAGAAAACTTAATGATAACCTTAAATGGGCTAGAATGAAAGTAAAACCAAGCAAATCCAGAAGCATATCAGTTGTTAAGGGAAAATTGTGCAACAAAATTTTCTTCATAGATGAGGATCCAATTGATCGAAAAGCCTGTCAAAAGTCTCGGAAAATGGTACAATGCTACCCTTAAAGACTCGGAGCAGGTGGAGGTATTAAGGATAGAACAGAACAGAGGCCTAGAGAATATTGAGAACTCAGGGTTGCCAGGAAAGCTAAAACTATGGTGCCTTGAGTTTGGACTTCTACCCCGGCTCATGTGGCCATTGACAGTGTATGATGTACCCATCACTAAAGTTGAAAAGCTTGAAAGAAGAGTCAGCTTTTATGCTAGGAAAGGGTTAGGGGTGCCACGGTATCTTAGTAGCCTTGCTCTTTATGGGAAAGGAGCTCTGGAACTGCCGCTTACTGGGCTTACAGAGGAATTTAAGTGCACTAAAGATAGATTAGAAATGACACTTACGGAATCCCGAGATAGTATAGTAAGAAAAGCAACTCCCACATTAGCAACAGAACAGAAGTGGAATCCAAAAGAGGCAGTACTGCAAGCAAAAGCAGTCCTTAAATATACGGAAATAGTAGGACAAGTACAACATGGACGAGGTGGATTTGGACTTGTAAACAGAGATGGTCAAAAGCAACCCCTTTGGAACAACGCAAATTAGTCATAGAAAAGATACGTAAGCAAGAGGAAGCAGTAAGGAGCGCTGAAACTGTCACAATCCAATCAGGGGCGATGGGTGAACTGGGAAAGTGTAGAGCAGAGGACAATTACCTGGAAAGACTTGTGGGGAATGGAATCCACAAGAATTAGCTTCATTGTTAGGGCAACCTACGACGTACTGCCAATACCAACAAATCTCAGCCAATGGGTAGGAGAGGATCCAACTTGCCCCCTCTGTGGCGGGACGGCTAATCTCAAACACATAATGGCTGGGTGCAGGACGAGCCTTACTCAAGGAAGATAAACATGGCGCCACAATCAAGTACTAAAATGCTTGGCGGAAGCAATAGAGCATAGGCGCTCAACAGTTAATACCCTGCCAATTGGAGCAGAGGGCGACATGCACCACATTCGCTTTGTCAGGGAGGGAGTTCCGGGAAAGAAGAGTTATAGAGGAAAACAAAGCTCAGGGCAGCTGAGGTGAGCATGTGATTGGAAAATGCTTGCTGATGTCGGCCAACAACTGAGAGTCCCATTGGAGATTGCAACAATCAACTTAAGACCAGACTTATTACTCTGGTCCAACACACAGCAAATTGTTTAATTTTATAGAGCTAACAGTCCCGTGGGAAGAAGCAATCGACGAGGCTTACAAAAGAAAGAAACTCCGCTACAGCGAATTAGCAGCTGAAGCAGAACAGCGAGGTTGGAGAACAAAGGTGTGCCCTGTGGAAGTTGGATGCCGTGGGTTTGTGGCTATATCAACTACCAAACTCCTTAAGGAGTTTGTGCCAGACCATAAAAGCTATATCAGATATAGCAGAAAGAAGTAGCCAGTGGCTGTGGCTGAAAAGGAAGGATCCTATATGGCCACAAAAGTAAAGAACATCATGCTGAAAAACCAAGAAAGGATTAATCTCAGGACAAAGGTATGAAAGGTAAGTCTTTCCTGCAAAGCGTTATTTATCAAGCCTGCAGGAACAGAGTAGGGAAAGATTATCTTCTTTTCAGGTGGTAAGTATCCCTGCAGAGTTGGCAGAAAGTGCCTGCAGGCATAGGGAATAGGGATAGGTATAGGGACATCTGCAGAGCGTCATATATTAAGCCTGCAGTAACAGAGTAGGGAAAATTTTTCTTCTTTTCAGGTGCTAAGTATCCCTGCAGAGTTGGCATTGAAAGTCTGCAGGAATAGGAATTAGGGACAGGTATAGGGGTATCTCTCAGTTTAATAAACAAAAAAATTATAATATTATTTTTTTTAAATATCTGGCCGTGCCGAGAGCGGATATAGAGGGGGGTGGCTCTGAGACGTCATTGCTAACCGTTAAGCCTTCTGGAGGTGTCGTGGGCTCAAATTAACTAAACATCTGGGATGGAGGGTGACCACTTGAAAACCCCAATGACATATCTGCTCTCAACCCAAGTCCATTCTAAAATATTGTCTTTTGAAGTGCTCATCTTGGAATATGGCATAATGGATATTATAACATCTATCCTGTGTATATTGAAAATAACATCCTATCCTGTGTATATTGAAATAGTTTTAAAATCATAATCACCACCACCAGCATCATCGTCATAACCACTGCTTGTTCTGAATTTTAAATTCCTATCCAGTGTAGTAACCAGAGATGTCATGCACCCAATTTTTTTGATGGGGCACAGTTTCACAACTCCATTAATTATATGCCGCATTAGCGTTTCAGGGCTAGAAATTTATGTTTTTGGTGATGGCAGAACTTTACTACCAGTTTTGAAACGTGCTTCACCAAGGTCTTTAATGTTGTTATGCATATGAGATTGGCAAACAAAATGTGGATGTGTGATCGTGCCCATAGCCTATACATTTTTTTTATAGTCTGCTGGTTAAATAATGGATCAACAAATCAATTGTTTACGTTCGCAATTGCATTAAAGTTAGTTCTACGATACTTAACATTAGCTCACGTTATTATGACCATCGGCTAACATGTAAACACCAACTCACAGCGAGTAATGTTACGTTCGCAATATGATAGTTAAAAAAGGTTCCAGTGGCACTGACGATATATGGCTACATGAAGAAATTGTATTTACTCTCTATTATCTTGTTACAGTATCAATGCAAAAAAATGCATTGCATGCATACCAAAACCACATGTTTGAAAATGTGTAATAATTACAAACGCATTTCACCTGTATATACATATATATTGTTTTCATCTGAAGTAGATTTCTTTATATTTTTATTGGCTTGTTTGAACACGAAGTTATTTTGTATGAATTTTTTTTATTTAAATAGATAATAAACAACATAAAACAAAACTGAATATGCAATTTTCGTTATAAAATGTACACTATGCATTATATTGATTTCATAATTACTGATTGATGACATTATGCATACAACTTGATCAATCATTACAATAGAACTTGAATTGATATCTCAACAAAGTTTTTGTGAGGTCCTTTGGGGAAAAAAAGGATGTTCGGACACTGTTTCAGTAGTGACAACTGTGCTTCGGCAGTGACAACTGTAGTTTTTGCATTTTTGCAAAATGTCACTACTGAAACAGTATAATTTGTTTCGGTGGTGACGGTTTTGGTAGTGACAAATTTAAGCTAATCTAATCATAAAAATAAATTGCTAGCATGCACATGGCTACCAAATAGATATTTGGAGTGATATACACAAAAAAAAACATATCTAGCTATTTTAAACAAAATTGTTAACTTCACAGCAGCAATTATGTGTTCCTTAATGACGATTTTAAAACCACACACTGATTTCCAGATTTTAGAGGACATTACCTGAAACAAAACTTTTGAATATGCTAGCCTAAACAAAAGGGTTGCAGTCTCATGTCCTAGTTAAAATTTTAGGGGTGTTGCTAAAATCAGGCTTGGTGTGGAGACAAAAACTAATTATGTTTCAGTAGTGACAGGAAAGTTGGGGACATCTATTTTCACATAAAGCTTCTTAATTTATATTTTTCATGAAATAGATCTGAATCTTTCAACAGCCATTTAGAAGAAAACAATAAACTGTATTATTAAAACAAAATAAATAAATTGATGTTTTTACTGTAATTTTCAACAACTGAATTTAGGGGTTTGGGCTTGGGACAGCCAATTGCCAATAGAAAGTAGAATATAAACCCTGATTTTGCAAATGCCTAATTGCATAGTTTCACAATGAAAGTATTTGTTCTTCAATAGATCATATCATTATCAAGATAAGACATAAAAGTTTAAAAAGTTAATGATTTTTTAAAAATACTTAATTCGTGAGTTCCTTACCCGCAGAGTGTAGTTTATGGTGTTCTGCTTCTCATATTGTGACACTACCAGAGTAAAGGTGTGTGTCCCACCTGTGGTCAGTGTCATCTTGGTCAGGTAGTGCGGGCTGTTAATACGGATGCCGTCTATGTACGGTGGGGGGTCCGCTATTGGCCAGAAACATCACATAGACAACATGGGAGGAAATTAGGAGAGACAGAATTTTCTTGTGAAATCTGATAATAATGAAAAAAACTAAAAAAACTTACCTGGATAGTACACTTTTTTCCCATCTGTCTTGTAAACCACTAAGGTGATAAACTCCCGATTCTGGGCAAAGTCATCCTTGATAAACAAAGAATGTAAGGTTATAGGCAGACGAGTGAAGGAAATCCTTGTCAATGGCACTAGCATTATTAGTTTCAGAATGTGAACTGTGGAAGTGCACATGCCCTGACTGACACCAAATAAGGGCATATAAAGTGAATGGCTGCATATTGGGAGAGAGGAAAGAAACGCGCTTTGAAGCTCTGCTGAGTAGCAAATGGTTATTTTGCATGTTGATATATCTACAATTACAGTTTTTGACAATTGCTATGACACAATTTCTGGAACAACTCACCGTTTTCTCAAATCTTCACACAAGTTTTTAACTCACACCCAACAGTACAAACATCTAACTTCTGGGTCCAATTAAAACTTTGCTCTCAGATACCACATACAAGCTGTCAAAAACACAGATTAAATTATTGTTTTTTACACACTGCAGGGATTAATTCAAAACACTGCTATAAAAAATTTTCAAATAGGTTTTCAGATAAATTATTGGGGACTTTATAAAACCACAGCTCTAACTATCCAGATAACTCTTTCAGGAACACCCTGTCAAGAGAAATTCAAAACAGTAACATAATACTGTAAATACCTCTTACTGTAAATCGTAAGGGAACACTGCTGAATATGCTGTATTGGTTAAAGGGGACCTATTATGCTTTTTGGGTTTTTCCTTTCCTTCAGTATGTTATCTAGCTTTTTGTGCATGTAAAAGGTCTTAAAAGTTACAAAGCCCATAGTCCATGCCAAAGTGAGCTACTCTCTCTCACAGAAAACACTACTCCTGAACTGACTAAAAGGCCTCGTTTGTAGTCCAGCGTTTTCTTCGGTAACTTATCTACGTCACTAAGTTACACATTTGAACTAGAAAATGCACTTCCCTGAGCAAATGCGATGTGATTGCGTTTCCACCATCAGCAACCAGGCAGTGCGGGTGGCCAGCCCTCTAAAATAACCGCTGCAGCACTACACGTCCTCATGTGTTGGTGGACAGCGCAGAACTGAACACAAGTGTAAACACCCACTTGGGGCCAGTTGCAACTTCTGACTTCTTCCATTCATATAAATATTGTGAACTATATGTCATATGTAGTCATCTTTAAATTGTATGGGTAATTAGAAGACAGCTATAAATTTTATATTTAGAAGTTTGGCTGGTCTATACGTCAATTAGTCTGTAAGTAACAGAGAAATGCAAAAAGTGTTGCAACCATTCCCGGTCTCCCCTACCTTAGCTCAACCTTCCTTTTAAGGCATCTGCCAATCGAATCGCAAGTGGACAGCGTTGCAGACATAAAATCAGCAGTAGTCTATTGTTTTAAGTGTTAATACTTGTTCAATACTGATTATTTTACCATTGAAATACACTTGAAATAATCTTAATGAAACTGTGCTGCCTCCTGTTTAAATAGCCTAAGTTTATCAGCCAGTCTGTTCTGTTCATTCTGACACTGCTTTGTATTGCTGGAATTGGTCGTTTCAATTGCGCTACGGTAACAAATACAGAAGTTCGTTTTGCAGCAAGCAATTATAGATAGAAAGATTGGATAAATTCAGAACTGCGCGTGGCCAAAAGTCGACCTAATAATAAGTAGAAGAAGAATATGACTTTGCGATTTCAGAATGTGAGCGTCATCACTGACACATCATCACATAATTATGGTTTGGCTTGTAGATAACTGCAAAGTTTGACGAATATGGCCTGCAGATGTTTACGGGAAAGACAGACAGCTTTTACTTTCATACACTCATTTCCCCTTTTGCATGAAATCTCCGCCCACCGTTTTTGTTCAGTTTTGTATTTTGTAGAGCTAATTTGACAAACTGAGCAGACTCAGCTGCGCCACTTTAGTGATACCAAGTTAAATCACAACATTGAAAAAGGAAAACTAACAACTCAAGATCCTTATGTAGCTGTTTTTTTTGCATCTGGTTTTTCGTTTAAATTAGCATTGTTAGATACTGGTTGTTTCGTAAAAAGGAATCTAGACATGGTTGCTTTGAGGTTAATACAGAAAATCGTTAAAACAAATACAAATACATAGCAGGATAGGGGAACACAGTGTTAGGAAACGCTACGCTATCTGGCTTATCCATAATACTGACTCTTCCTATAGATCTTAATTCATGAAAACAAACAAAACACGAAACAAGTGAACTGGCCTAAGTTTACCTTAAACAAACTAAATTAGCTGTATTGTGTAATATGTTAATTTATAGGTTTATAGCCTTTACGTGTCATTTCTTAGCCCCAGCCTTACTAGCCCTGTTTACACAACAAACACATTTCAATTAGTAGGCCACTACTGCTGAGAGTAGGCCACTGAGAGTAGAGAGTAAGCTACTAAGAGTAGGCCACTTACTGCTATAGCGTACTCGTAGTAAATCAAATCCCATTGAGAGTAATCCATTTACAATCCCTGCTGTTATTAATAAGTACAACGCCTGTAGGGCGACCCCACGGCACGGATTTTACCAAGACAGTCGGTACAAACGTAACAACATGCAAATACATAACATCAATGCTAGATGGCGGTATATGACTGCGAAATTTCTCTCCCAGTCAAAACAATCTCCCCATTCATTTCAATAGGGCCAAAAGCCGATAAAAATAATAATAAAAAATATAATGCGACCCGATCACTTAGCTGTATGTCAGCGCAATGGACAGCAATACCCATGACATGTGGGCACTGGAATGGAATCGATTGGGTCAAAACTGCGGGTGTAGTTAAGGCGCCACAAACAGGCCTAATAATAATAACTAGAAAATGCAGGCAGTGCGGGTGGCCAGCCCCCTAAAATAACTGCTGCAGTACTACTACGTCCTTGTGTGTTGGTGGACAGCGCTGAACTGAACACAAGTGTAAACGCCCACTTGGGGCCAGTTGCAACATCTGACTTCTTCCATTCATATACAGTGCATCCGGAAAGTATTCATACCCCTTCACTTTTTCCACATTTTATTATGTTACAGCCTAATTCCAAAATGGAATAAATAAAAAAAATTCTTGTCCCAAAGCCACTCCTTTGATATCTTGGCTGTGTGCTTGTTGTCCTGTTGGAAGGTGAACCTTCGCCCCAGTCTGAGGTCCAGAGCGCTCCGGAGCAGGTTTTCATCAAGGATCTCTCTGTACATTGCTGCATTCATCTTTCCCTTGATCCTGACTAGTCTCCCAGTTCCTGCCGCTGAAAAACACCCCCACTGCATGATGCTGCTACCACCATGCTTCACTGTAGGGATGGTATTGGCCAGGTGATGAGCGTCATGCCTGGTTTCCTCCAGACATGACGCTTGGCATTCAGGCCAAAGAGTTCAATCTTGGTTTCATCAGACCAAAGAATTTTGTTTCTCATGGTCTGAGAGTCCTTTAGGTGCCTTTTGGCAAACTCCATGCGGGCTGTCATGTGCCTTTTACTGAGTGGCTTCCGTCTGGTCACTCTACCATAAAGGCCTGATTGGTGGAGTGCTGCAGAGATGGTTGTCCTTCTGGAAGGTTCTCCCATCTCCACAGAGGAACACTGGAGTTCTGTCAGAGTGACCATCGGGTTCTTGGTCACCTCCCTGACCAAGGCCCTTCTCCCCAGATTGCTCAGCTGGTGATTCCAAACTTCTTCCATTTGGGAATGATGGAGACCACTGTGCTCGTAGGGACCTTCAATGCTGCAGAAACTTTTTTGTTCCCTTCCCCAGATCTGTGCCTCAATACAATCCTGTCTCAGAGGTCTACAGACAATTCCTTGGACTTCAAAACTTGGTTTGTGCTCTGGCATGCACTGACAATTGTGGGACCTTATATAAACAGGTGTGTGCCTTTCCAAATCATGTCCAATCAATTGAACTTACCACAGGTGGACTCCAATCAAGTTGTAGAAACATCTCAAGGATGATCAGTGGAAACGGGATGCGCCTGAGCTCAATTTTGAGTATCACAGCAAAGGGTGTGAAGACTTATGTACATGTGATATTTTATTTTTTTATTTTTAATACATTTGCAAAAAATGCAACAAAACTTTTTTCACTTTTGTTATGCGGTATAGTATGTAGAATGTTGAGAATTTTTTTTTATTTAATCCATTTTGGAATTAGGCTGTAACATAATAAAATGTGGAAAAAGTGAAGGGGTATAAATACTTTTCGGATGCACTGTAAATATTGTGAACTATATGTCATATGTAGTCATCTTAAATTATATGGGTAATTATAAGACAGATATAAGTTCAATGTGTTTGGCTGGTCTATGTCAATTAGTCTCAGAGTAACAGAGAAATGCAAAAAGTGCTGCAACCGTCCCCAATCTCTCCTACGTTCTTGTGTTAGCTCAACCTCACGTTAAGGCTTCTGAACGGCATGTCACACGTGTACAGCGCTGCAGACAAAAAATCAGCAGCAGTCTATTGTCTTAAGTGTTATTGTTTGTTCAATACTGATTATTTTACCATTGAGATGCATTTTAAATAATCTTTGTGACTGTGCTGCCACCTGTTTAAATAGCCTACATGTATCAGACAGTCTGTTCATTCTAACACTACTTTGTCGTGTTGGATTTCGCCATTTCAATCGCGCTATGGTGACAAATAAAGGAGTTTGTTTTGCAGCAAGCAATTATTTATGGTGCCTTTAAGGGGATAATAGTTAGCTAAGCACACTTCAGCTAGATAACGTCCACTTGGACAAATAGAATTCACATGCAGTAAGCAGCAGTATAAACACGGCACAATGAAACCCTTGTTGACGGTACTCCCACTAGGTCTGGCTAAGAATGGTATAGCATGAGAAGTCCTAACCTAATGATCTTTTGCAGTATTATCGGTGAGCTATCATTTGTGGGGCCTTGAAAAACTAAAAAACTTTGCCGCTGTTGAATGCCTTATGGAATCACTTGATATGTTAACAGCCACTATCCAATTCAAGTCACCACAATTCTTTTTAACGTTAAACAAATAGTAACCAAACTCACATTTAGTGTTCAGTGTCTTACAATTAGCCCTTGATGTAGAACTATGGAGAGCTCCATCGTACACTAACTCGGCGATGTAAAAAGCTTCATGAAGAATTTATTCTGTCTTAACTTTTTCTCTCCCATTGTTCTCATCATTGTGGTTATTTGTTATGCAAGTCTCTAGTCAAACGCCTTTGCACGAAGTTAGGAAGTCTCCGTAACCTTTGAGATACTGCAGCTAAATACACCATACAAATTATTCATACCGTGGCCATAACAAGACTAATCGCATTGTATGATGAGTTAGTTACTATGGCAAACTATAATCTACAAGCATTTATGTCATTATTATTAGGATATCTTGAAATGCATTATCTCGCAAACATATACATACTATGCTAATTATAATTATATTATACTAAGCCTTGAGGGGAGCTGCAATGAAGGACCAAGATGAATCTTATACCCTTGTGTATACTGCCGTCTAGTGACCGCAATAAAATGTTGGTTAACATACGTGCATACAAGCTAGATAATTAATTTCCTCTGGTAAAAACATAAGTAGCCTACCTCAGTTTTATTGTGGTAAATTGTGGGACATCCAAGATGTAAAACAATTTGTTAGAAGGGAGAGTGACATAATTAGGCTACTGCATGTGTTCCGTACAAGTAGCGTAGGTTTATCTAAATGTCTACACAGCTCACCTAATACCAATCCAAAACGCAAATTCTTTAATTACGTCGTGATTATAATAGTGTTGCCTTGCTAATTATTATCTTAGCATGAGGAAAATGGAACTATGAAACTTTGGCTAATAAGGGGCTGTAATAATCATTTGCAAAATGGTCACGTTCGTAACGAAAGACGGTATCATCAGTAGTTCCGTCTGTATGGTTTAACGAGCATGCTAGCTAACGTCCATGGATATAGCATAGCTCCATATCCAAATTGTGATTGTTAAGAGTTCACTAAATCAAAACCCCAAAAAAAAATTTAACAGCAGCGCGAATGCATTGTGCGGAACCCTTGATAGGTGTTAGCCAGTGTCTTAATTTGGACATTAAGACGTATGTTTTGTAGCGTTCCAGAAAGCTATCAGAAGCCAGTCAGTGCATATAGTAATACTAGCCCTGTTTACACAATGAACACATTTAATTTGATTGAGAGTAGGCCACTTACTGCTACAGCGTACTCGTAGTAAATCCAATCCCGTTGAAAGTAATTCATTTACAATTCCTGCTGTTAAGTGCAACGCCTGTGGTAAATGAAGTGAAGCCCCGTTGCTAGTACTAGTATGATGTGCACAGGTTTTCCATACCCAGTAATTTCAACCACATAATAACCAAGACAGTCGGTACAAACGTAACAACATGCAAATACATAACATCAACGCTAGATGGCGGCATATGACCATGAAATCTCTCTCCCAGTCAAAACCATCTCCCCATTCATTTCAATGGGGCCAAAAACCGATTAAAAATTATAATTAAAAATATAACACGTGACCCGATCACTTAGCTGTATGTAAACGCAATGGACTGCAATACCAAAAACATGTGGGCACTGGAAATGAATCTATTGAGTCAAAACTGCGGGCGTTGATAAGGCGCCAAAAACAGGCCTAATAATAATAATAATAATAATAATAATAATAGTATGACTTTCCGGTAACAGTATGTGATTGCATGACGCAATCACATAACAATAATAATAATAATAATAATAATATGACTTTCCAGTAACAGTATGTGATTGCATGACGCAATCACATAATAATGTTTGGCATGCCCTCAACCACAGCCAGTCAGAGCGGAGGCCGGGTGGTTTCGCCATGTTGTGAAAACGCTGTTTTGGTAAGCGCGAAGGCAAATTTCCTTTGTTTGGCCAGCTGACCTAACCAATCAGAGCAAACTGTGCTCGTCGGGAGGGGGGACTTAAAGAGACAGAGGGTCGATTCCAATCGATGTGGCCACTTTTGTGACGTTTTATTCGTCATCATCGAGTGGACACTTGATGGAGAGGCTGGGAGGCGAGGTGGGACTTAACTTTTCAAATTGGAACCGACTCGTCCTTCACCAGCAAGAAGAAACCAATAACAATGGAAAGTTTTACAGCAGTAGCATGTGGCTTTTACTTTCTTCAATTACTCCGAATAACCCATGGGAAGATTATGAGAAGAAGAAGACGTAGTTATATTTGGTTAACTTTTGAATATAAACTATTTGCTATTAACCTGTGTTCGTCATTCATCGCAAAGAATTCTGGGGCAGATTCTGTTAAAAGTCAACTTTGATGCGCCCTTCGCTGGAGGAGGCATAGAAGGTTACATGTAGCCACTCGCTCTTTGCTTATAAGCAATTGGAATGACACTCAATATCGCGGCGCGCGTTCACGTCGAGGAGAAGTGGAGAGTGTCGAGAAAAAGTCGGCAACTTTAAGGGATTAGAATTGGCCCAGAGCGTTTCAGACAGAGGGTGAATATAGGTGCTGCAGATCCAGGCAGTTTGGATAAAATTAATTGTTTATTGAACATTAAAACGCGTAAGCCTATTCTAGTAGAACTCTTCAGTAAAGGTATGAACCAGAAAATTTGCATAATATGGCCCCTTTAAACACTTTGAAATGTGGCAATGAAATTTGAAATTCATTGCTATGGTGATGGCATCTCGGAGGTGTTTTCCAGATAGCGACTCAATCACTGTTTGGCCTTTTGCTTAAGTTAATTACTTTTGGAGTTTTCTATCAATTGTTTTTATTAATTGAGTGTACTCATGCTGATCAAAATGAGAAAATGTTTTATTGTTCTACTCGATTTGTTTTGTGCGGTTGTTGCGGAGGACTTGTCCAGCGAGTCTACCGCAACTTGCGCAAGTAGTAGGCTTGATTATTCGGCTTCAGAACTACTCAGTCTATGACTCACAAGACACATTTTTAAACCATCAGAAGATATTCAGAGGGAACTTAAGCCGAGGATAAGAGGGAGCAGAGGGGGCGTGAGACAAGATTGGGAAAAGAGGAATAAAGCCCTACTTGCTGATTGTTATAATGGGCAACGCCAAGTCACTGAATATCAAAACGGACGAGCTAGCTGCAACTGCTCGGGACTCAAGATCATTCCACCTACTCAGTGCAGCCTACTCTGTTAAATGGAAACCTGGCTAAAAATTCAAGTACCTAATTACAACATCGAACTGAATAGATTCGCACTGGTGAGGTTAGACCGAGATTCGGAGCTGTCAGGGGAAAAGACTGGTGGGGGAGTGTTTGTATGTCAACAATCATTGGTGTCACGGTGGGCATATTTCCGTGAAGCATACCATCTGTACCCCTGACATTGAACTCTTAGCCGTTGGTTGTAGACCATACTACCTTCCAAGAGAGTTCAACAGTATTACTAATTGTTTTGGTAATTTACATTCCCCCATCGGCGAACCCAAAGATAGCAAAGGAATCTGTTTACCGCGTTACCATGGAAATGCCAGAGCGCTTTCCAGATTTATTTCTTTTGATATCTGGAGACTTTAACCACTGCTCTCTTTCTTCGTTCTACCAACAAAGATAGAACACAGTGTTCTATCTCTATGGTTCTTCCAACGTTCCATCAGCATGTAAATTACCCAACCTGAATGAATTAAACCATTTAATTTTTATACAGTAATGTAAAGGATACGTATACATGCGTCATTGGCGCTTCCTCCTCTGGGACAATCGGACCATAATATCGTCCTACTGCTACCTAAATACCTCCCTTGGTACAAAAGTAGCAACCCAAGGAGTTAAGAGATACAGGAATGGACCTCCGATGCCAGTGAAGAACTAAGTAGCTGCTTAGACTGTATAGCTTGGAATCACTTTATCAGCACTTGGAAGCGACCTTGATGGACTTAATGACTAATTCACCGACTACATCAACCTCTGTGTGGACACAAGGTTGTTCACTGTTATCCTAACAACAAACCATGTGTTACAAAGAACAAAGTCATAGAGTCCCTTAACAGGGAAAAAATTGCTTTTCAAAGTGGTGATAGGGAACTATTCCAATCTGCACAGAAATATCTTAAAATGGTAATTAGATTAGGCAAAATGGAGTCCAAGAAAAAACTAAAAAACATGCTCAGTTGTAATGATATTAGAGGTGTCTGGAATGGTATGAAAGAAATTACAGGTCATAATGCAGCTTCCACTCAGGACACTTCTAAGCACTGTGAGTGCTTCTGAACTTAGTAAATGTTTTGCTCGGTTTGATAAGGAAGATTTTAGTTCTGAAATCCAAGCTCTGTTTAGTAGTCTTCCAACACTGGCTCTCTGGAAATAACAGAAAACCAAGTGCTTAAACAGCTTAAATATACCAAAGCGAAGAAAACTGCTGGTCCTGATGGCGTTAGGCCACAAGTTTGTGTGCTAAGGAACTTTGTTTTATATTCCATCACCTATTTTCAACTTCCTTAGCCACATCAGCAATTCCTTCCAAATGTATAGTTCCTGTTCCTAAAAAGCCCAGAGTTAGAGCTTAATGACTTTAGGCCTATTGTTTTTACATCTCAGATTATGAAAATATTTTAATATAAATAAGGGTTTATCATAGGCATTATCACAAGTTATACTTACTAACACAGGGGCACCCCAAGGAACAATCTTGTTCCATTTATCCAAGGCAAAAAAACTGAAAGCTGATTTATCCAGTTCTGTGTTCACTTTGCAGCTTTCAAGGGTGATATAGTCCTGTTAGCGTGTCCTATGACTACTGGATTTGTGTTTAATAATGAAGTAAGGTAAAAAGGTTAACTTACCCCTATCCTCAAAAAGCAGGGTTTGGACCCGGAGTCCCTCAATAATTATCAGCCTATTTCCAACCTTCCATTCATTAGCAAAATCCTGGAGCGCACTGTAGCTGCTCAACTACAGTCCCATATGTCTCATCATGAGTTGTATGAACCAAGGCAATCTGGGTTCCGGGCAAAACATAGCACAGAAACGGCTTTGGTCAAGGTCATCAATGATCTTTTCATGGCAGCAGACTCCGGCAACCTAACTCTGCTGATCTTCTATACCTCTCAGCAGCCTTTGATACCATCTGTCACACCATCCTCCTTGACTGCCTGAATAGGCTCGTGGGCATCACTGGTGCTTTGCAGAATGAGTTTTCAATATTGAAACGTGTGGAAACAGGTGATTTGTGTTTACGATTATGGGAAATCTGTGCGTTGTTTTGGGAATGACGTAAGGGAATTGTTTTTTGTGCTACAGCAACCAGTTTGTGTGTTTTATCAATCGAGTAAAACTTTAATATTTATGGGGTCATTATTGTAGCAAAATATTTTCAAATGCGAGTGGAGAGTTGTGTATCTGTATCTCAATCTGTGCATGCGTAATCAGATTGACAAATGTGTACTGAGACTTGTGAATGTGTACAGGGATCTGCAAATGTGTTTTCCGAATCCGTGCTTGCATAATCAGGTTTGTAAGTGTGTATAAAAAATATCAATCTGTATTCAAATTTGCAAGTGTACTGAGAGTTGTGTATGTGTAGACAAATCTGTGAATGCGTGCATAGATCTGTAAATGTGTAGACAAATCTGTAAATACGTACTTGGATATTAATGGCTAAAAGTCATTGCTGCAAGAGCTGAAAATCCAGACAAGCATAAGTTACAACTCATGAGGGCCTCTCAATTGGATGTTTTTACACGTGACTTTTGTTACACCTTTGACGTGGCAGAGATCTGTGCGTGTGTGGCGATTCGTCTGTGTGTCGAGGTTTGTCTGTAGCTGCGTTTCAATAGTAGTTCCACTTCCCCTCATTTACTTACCCTCAGCCCTTAGTATGACGTACCAGCATACGTCGCGCCGAGGCCACTTGGAGAACAGAGGGAAAGTTGTCTGGGGATTTAAATGGAACAAACCTGCCCTTGCACACTTTAAACGCAAACTGTTATTTATCAACCGCCAGTTGTAGGCTTGGCGCTATAGTGCTTTTTACAAATCATCGGAAATACCTGCATACTCGTTTAAATGAGGCTTGTGTAATCAGCTGTGTCAGTTTCTAATAAATTTAAATTAATATTTTTTTCTGTTTGTGATATGTATCATGATTATCCTAACTATTTTTGCTAGGTTTATGATACCTTCCTCAATTTATTCTCCTTCGGTGGTGAGCAACTGGAGTTTTACGTGCATTACTACCACCTAACCATTGATGTATTCTCTTGCACCAAACGCACAACAGCAATGCATTGTGGGTGATATACACCTCTGGAGTGACCATCGTTGTTGCTCCCTCAGCCCTCCGAGGGTCGATCTCACCAAGTTCACTTCAGATTTTCAGACTAATTGAACGACACTTATGATGGCGGCGGGGACTCCCCCGAGGGCAAGTGCCAAGGGGAAGTCAACGAGGGCATGTTGAACGGCTATTGAAACGCAGCATGTGTCTCAGTAGAAATTTCTATGACTCCCAAGGTGCACTTCGACATGTAACGTACGGTTTTTTGGCCACCAAAACGTGTTTATTAAAAGAACTTTATCCATGCCATTTTTATAAAATGGGACTTCAGTTTAGTTGTGCCCCTTCCCACTCATCTTAGATTTCTTTAGAATGTCTATCAAATTCCTCCTGCTCACTGATTAAAAATATAAAAGGACGTTACATTAACTTAGCAAATTTAATACTGCGTTGGAGAGCAATAGGGCATGGTGCAATTACTTAAAACGTTAATATCAATAGACATAGCCTAGTGCAATAAATATCTTTAGCAAATCCAATAACCTAATCTAATAACCCAACGTTACGCAATGGCCGAACAATAACTTTAGCAAAATAATTAACATCAGGGGCAGCAGGGTTGTTTTAGCAGAGGGTTGGATTCGAAGCCTATAGCTAAAACAAAGATTTTCACAGGTTTTACGCTGGCATTCTGCCGCTGCGCCTCTACATACCATGAACTTCTCAGCGCAGAACAAAGTCTTATTTAGTCATCCTATTTATGTCGGCAAGAAACGTTCATTGGGTCGACGAGGTAAACCAAATGTTAACATGACGTATGCAAATAATGTAATATTAAAATCGTCAAGCTATAATGCAAGAAATCATTTGAACGTTTTGTTTGATAATTTAAACTAACTGAATACCCATTACTAATGGCATTAGTTAGAATATCTAAGAGAAAATAACTTATAACAGCAACACCAGATTCCATTCAATTGCAATCTCAGCAAATGTAACGACTATGGGGTCATTATTGTAGCAAAACTATTTGCAAAGCATATGGAGAGTTGTGTATCTGTATCTCAATCCGTGCGTGCGTAATCAGGTTTGTAAGTGTATAAAAAATATCCGTCTGTATTCAGATTTGCAAGTGTATTGAGAGTTGTATATGTGTAGACAAATCTGTGAATGCGTGCATTGATCTGTAAATGTGTAGACAAATCTGTAAATACGTACGTTGATATTAATGGATAAAAGTCTAAGTATTTTGCTGCAAGAGCTGAAAATACAGACAAGCATAAATTACAACTCACGCGAACCCTCTCAATTGGATGTGTTTTTACACGTGACTTTTGCTACACTTCTGCCGTTGCAGAGATCTGCATTCTCAAGATCAAAAGTCACGTGTAAAAACACATCCAATTGAGAGGCCCGCGTGAGTTGTAACATGCTTGTCTGTATTTTCAGCTCTTGCAGCAAAATACTTCAGACTTTCAGCCATTAATATCCACGTACGCAGTCACAGATTTGTCTACAACTCTCAATACAATTGCAAATCTGAATGCAAACGGAAAGTTTTTACGAACCTGATTAAGCATGCACAGATTCGGAATATGCAGATCCCTGTACACATTCACAAGTCTCAGTACACATTTGTCAATCTGATTAAGCACGCACGGATTGAGATACAGATACACAACTCTCTACTCTCATTTGCAAATAGTTTTGCTACAATAATGACCCCATAAATATTTTGCTTTCCACTTGCACATGCATAGTAATATCAGATTGGGCCAGGTTTTGCCTTGAAGTCAACATGTAAAAAGCCCACTAGCCTCTGACAGATTTCCAAATGGCCACTGCCAACTCTGAGCCATCTTACTTTCTACAAAGAGTATAGAAGCACTCAATGTAAGTAGTTTGCTTTTGTAGTCTCTGATGTAGCTACCTACCTTGTCTGTGATGTGCCTAGTAAGAAGCACCCAGATGGCAGCGCCCCCTGCAGGACACCGTACCTCTAGTCGGTACTGGGGATTGTTGGCCAGGCTGTAGGCATCCTTCACCGGGCCCTGTTTTCCATCCCAGCTACTGCAAGGGCACACACAGAGAGAAGAGAGAATAAATGACTGATCATTTATTAATAATACTAAAACTAAATATTCATTTTCATAGCGCTTTACAGAACAAATATAACTAACAATAGATTATAAATATAACATACAATGACGATATAAAATATCCATGAGAATATTCAATTTAATAAAAAGTAAAAAAAAACACTATAATGCACGTTACAATCCTTTATTTTTGCAATCGTAACCATCTGCACTGCGGTTGTTAACCTGAGTTACCGGAGAAAATAGCTAGTATACTGACAAATGTTCACAGTACATAAAATACAGCAACCATACACTACACATTTTTTTAAGTGCGTCAATAAACCTGTGTATGCAGGAGGATTCTTTAAAGAGGGCAGGAGTCCAGCTTAAGTAGATGACGTCATAGTACTGACACAGATCTTCCCAGGTGATCCAAAACACTCCTGGAAACAAACACAGTGGCATACCACATCAGATATCAATTACTAGATCACCCCTGGACCAATTAAATTGACCAATTAAGTTTTAGGCACACTATTCAGGAAGATGACTCATTTCAGTGCTTGCTTTACTAAGGCAGTGCTTGCTAACTGACCATTGTCAAACTTCTGTGCTGTTTTGGGGTCAAAGTTGAGGTACTTGAGCAGCTCGGGGTTCCAGCTCTTTTCATCCCGTTCGCTGAAGCGACCTTTCCACCGCAGGTGGCTCCACGGATTCTTCAGCTGCAAGAAGTGCATGCCCTACCACACCAGAAAGAGGACAAACTGAGCAAAATAATTCTTACCCGAACATGTACAGATAGTTTGGTAGGTAAATTGCTTTGGTAAAGTGCTAACCTTATGCTCCCTTATGTCCAGGACGGCATAAGCATGGGTAGGAACTAGGCCCCACCTCTCTCCTTCCTCCTCAGTCATCACCCCAGTTGCGGTAGTGATGAGCACATCGCCCCTGTGAAACCTGCAGGGTGAAACGAAGAGAAGTTGTAGAGTAGCTGCAGATGAACTGGGAACAAGTGAAAAATCATCAAAAAAAAATCGAGGTGCCTACCAACTAAAAGGTAAACCAAAGAAGTATTGGGATTTTGGAGTGTGCAGATGTTGCTTTGTTTTTTGCTTGTTTGTGTGTGTATGTTGTAAGATTCACCTCTGGTAAAGCATGCGAAAGGTGTCATCCTTGCTGAAAGATTGATTGTCAGAGTGCATGGCAATGCGCTCTGGGATCCAGCCGGTAAGCGCGTGCAGATCAATGTTCTAAAAACCAACACATAGATGAGCCCAGCACAGCACATGGACAAGAACTTGGAGGTCAAATCCAGTGTCAATGCAAGTCATACTTGTAATTATATAATTAGAAAAGACTCCTGCATACAATCAGCAGAATATTCTTAAACAATGCATATTTAAACAGATGAATAATGTGTGAAGATCCGAGAGAAACTTCATACTGAGTTGGAGCCAGGAAAGTCGTAGCCACCCATGACCTTCATGTAAGCCTTCTCAATAAGCGAGACCCACAGCTCATTCCTATTGCTGGAGTAGGAGCAGAGCAGCTCCCCTTTATGGTCAACCGGCAGGTAGTCATCGATGATAACCTGAAAGGTTGAAACCCTGGTGAGCTGCTACAACAAAATATCAAAAAATATTTACTATTCAATGAGCTGAAACCAGCCAGGGTCAGGGGCTAGATTCCAAGTTGGTCAATGAATAAGAAACGTGTACATACTAATTGTCCTATAACACACTCTCGTTATTTTGTCAGATGAGACAAAAGATTAGGAGCTTTTTTCCAGTCTTCACTTATAGTTTTAACCAAACCAGTTTGAGAGGCAAAGTTTTTGCAAGAATATACTGTTCTTTTCAACAACCCCTTTGTCCCAGTTACTTTCTATATCATCTGATTTAGTCAGTGTTTACAAATAAAAAAAAATCTGATGAAGTATGTAAAAAATTTGAAAAAAAAATCTATTCACAAATAACCATTTTAAGATACCTACACACAATTGCACTTATAAAAGTAAATTATAAGTGAAAATGTACCTCCACGATATTTTGTTCGAGGGCTGCCAAAAAATCAGTAGACGCACACTTCTTGTTATCGCAAAGTCATATTATTATGTGATTGTGTCGTAAGACGCAATCATTTACCGTTATTGTTAAGTTGTATTATTATTATTATGTGATTACGTCGTAAGACGCAATCATATAATGTGATCGTTAAAGTTTGATTATTATAATATTTTTTCTACTTTATTATTAGCCTCATTTTTCTGACTCTAACTACGGTCACAGTTTTGAGCATTTCGCTTCCATTGCAAAGCCAAAATGTCTGTTTGAATGCCACGGACTGTGCTTGTACACAGCTAATAAATAGTTATTTGTTAATTGCCTCTTTTACACGCTTAATTTGCCTATAGACAATGAATGGGAAGAGGGTAAGCCGTGAGGGGAGCTGAAATGAAGGACCAAGATGAATCATACCCTTGTGTATACTGCCATCTAGTGACCACAATAAAATGTTGGTTAACACATTAACCAACATTTTATTGCGGTCACTAGATGACAGTATACCCAAGGGTATGATTCATTTTGGTCCTTCTTTCCAGCTCCTCTCAAGGCTTAGTATAATAAAATAATAATTAGCATTGTATGTATACGTTTGCGAGATAATGCATTTCAAGATGTCCTAATAATAATGACATAAATGCATGTAGATTACAGTTTGCCATAGTAACTAACAAGCCATACAATGCGTCTTGTTACGATACGGTGTGAATAACTTTGATGGTGTAATCAGGGGTGTAGTGGAGGGGGGAGTGCACTGGAGCAGCGCTCTGGCACTTCTCACAATAATAAAAAAACTAAATATATTTTCAGCTATCAGTACTAGGGATGTCACGATACCAGAAATTTTGTAGTCAACACCAATATCTGTGAAATTCCACGATTCTCGATACCCAATTCTATACCATGGTAAAAAAACAAAACAATAACTTAAATCCCATATAATTCAACATACACTCCTTTTTTAAAAACATTACAAAAAACAACATTGGCATGTAGCCCTCAAGCAAAAAAAAAAGAAAAAAAGAATCAACAATTACAAACATTACAAAGAAATAACTGGCAATTCAATTATTTAAAACAAGCAATATTGTTTTTAATTAGAAACAATAATCTTTTAATGATGGGTCAAAAAGATTTAAGCCTGTTACTGTAAGATGTGAGTATCACTGCTTTTTGCAGATGATGTGGTCCTGATGGCATCATCGGTCTGCGACCTGCAGCACTCATTGGATCGGTTCGCAGCCGAGTGTGAAGCGGCTGGGATGAGGATCAGCACCTCCAAATCTTAGGCCATGGTTCTCAGCAGGAAACCGATGGATTGTATACTCTAAGTAGGGAATGAGTCTTTACCCCAAGTGAAGGAGTTCAAGTATCTCGGGGTCTTGTTCTCGAGTGAGGGGAAAATGGAACGAGAGATGGGCCGGAGAACTGGAGCAGCGGAGTGGGCGATGTTCAAAGCCTCCATTGCTAAAGCTGCGTCTGAGAGCTGTGGTCTCAAGGTCTTAGGTGCCTCAAGGGGCGGTAACCCTCGAACATCCTGGTGGACACCGGTGGTCAGGGGAGCCGTCCGATTGAAGAAGGCGGGGATATGCTATCCCGGGAGACTCCGGAGGCAGTTGCAAGGTACCAACAGGCCCGAAGGAATGCAGCCTCGGCCGTGGCAGTGGCAAAGCAGCGGGTGTGGGAGGAGTTCGGAGAAACCATGGAGAAGGACTTTCGGTTGGGACCAAAGCGGTTCTGGAAGACCATCCGACACCTCAGGAGGGGAAAGCAGGGAACCATCCAAGCCGTATACAGTAAGGATGGGACGCTGTTGTCCTCAACTGACAAGGTGATTGGGAGGTGGAAGGAACACTTTGAGGAACTCCTGAACCCGACAAACCCACCCTCTATAGTAGAGGCAGAGCTGGAGGATGATGGGGGATCAGCATCAATCTCCCTGGCGGAGGTCACTGAGGTAGTCAAACAACTCCGCAGTGGCAAAGCCCCAGGGGTTGATGAGATCCGCCCAGAAATGCTAAAGGCTCTGGGTGTTGAGGGACTGTCATGGATGACACGTCTAATCAACATTGCGTGGAAGTCGGGGACAGTACCTAAGGAGTGGCAGACCGGGGTGGTGGTTCCCCTGTTCAAAAAGGGGGACCGGAGAGTGTGTGCCAACTACGGAGGCATCACATTACTCAGCCTCCCTGGGAAAGTATACTCCAGGGTGCTGGAAAGGAGGGTTCGACCGATAGTCGAACCTCGGATTGAGGAGGAACAATGCGGTTTCCGGCCTGGTCGTGGAACAACGGACCAGCTTTTTACCCTCGCGAGGATCTTTGAGGGGGCCTGGGAGTATGCCAATCCGGTCTACACGTGTTTTGTGGATTTGGAGAAGGCGTATGATCAGGTTCCCCGGGAGATACTGTGGGAGGTGCTGCGAGAGTATGGGGTGAGGGGGTCCCTACTCAGGGCCATCAAATCTCTGTACTCCCAAAGCGAGAGCTGTGTCCGGGTCCTCGGCAGTAAGTCGGACTCGTTTCTGGTGAGGGTTGGCCTTCTCCAAGGCTGCGCTTTGTCACCTATCCTGTTTGTGGTATTCATGGACAGGATCTCACGGCGTAGCCGCGGGGGAGGGGGGCTGCGGGTTGGTGGGCAGAGGATTGCATCACTGCTTTTGGCAGATGATGTGGTCCTGATGGTATCGTTGGTCTGCGACCTGCAGCACTCATTGGATCGGTTTGCAGCCGAGTGTGAAGCGGCTGGGATGAGGATCAGCACCTCCAAATCTAAGGCCATGGTTCTCAGCAGGAAACCGATGGATTGTCTACTCCAAGTAGGGAATGAGTCTTTACCCCAAGTGAAGGAGTTCAAGTATCTCCGGGTCTTGTTCTCGAGTGAGGGGAAAATGGAACGAGAGATGGGCCGGAGAATTGGAGCAGCGGGTGCGGTGTTGCAGTCGCTTTATCGCACCGTTGTGACGAAGAGAGAGCTAAGCCAGAAGGCAAAGCTCTCAATCTACCGGTCCATCTTCGTTCCTACTCTCAACTATGGTCATGAAGGGTGGGTCATGACCGAAAGAACGAGATTGCGGATACAAGCGGCGGAAATGAGTTTCCTCCGGAGGGTGGCTGGCATCTCCCTTAGGGATAGGGTGAGAAGTTCATCCATTTGTGAGGGACTCAGTATAGCCGCTGCTTCTTTGCGTAGAAAGGAGCCAGTTGAGGTGGTTCGTGCATCTAGTAAGGATGCCACCTGGCCGCCTCCCTAGGGAGGTGTTCCAGGCACGTCCAGCTGGGCGGAGACCGCGGGGCAGACCTAGGACCAGGTGGAGGGATTATATCTCCACACTGGCCTGGGAACGCCTTGGAATCCCCAGTCAGAGCTGGTTAATGTGGCCCGGGAAAGGGAAGTTTGGGACTGCTGGAACTGCCCTGCTGGAACTGCTACCTCCGCGACCCGACCCCGGACAAAGCAGATGAAGATGATGATGATGATAGTACTAAAGTAACTTGCGGTGCTCCAGAATGTAAAAGTAAAAGGCTCTCCTTTACTCGCAATAGGAACTGTTTCAAGTCTTGGCACTCGGCCAAATGTGACCAGTTTTGCGAAGAGGAATACATTTTAAATATGAGAGGTTTTTCTGGTGTTTCTGCCCCCTCCATTCCCTGCCCTTCTTTTCTGTTATCTTTATGTCCACAGGTTTCTCTTTTCTCTCCACAGGTCTTGTAATTGTTTAGGAATGCAATGGAATAAAATATATATTTCCTATTTATAAATAAATTATATTATTAATTAAAGTTATATTACTATCCCTAACCTTGTTATCTTAAGTATCCACTGTGTCTATCTATATAATACTAATAGTTAATTATTTTTACAATATGTATTTATATATAATTAGTAAGAATAATTTTCAGTAGTTTTGAAAAACTATTTTTCCAGATAGTTTTTTTTACCTTGCAGTGTCAAAAGTTGTTAATTTAAATAAAGTGTGTGTTTTGTTGAACACATAAAATGTATATTTCAGTGGTTGTGTCTTTATTTTCAGAAACATTCTTAATTTACTAATACTGTTGGCCAAAAAGAGTAAGGAGGACTGGTGGTCTGAAATGTATCATTAGGATAACTTTCTAAATTGTTGTTTCCTTTCTGCCGTTTTCACACTGATCACTAGAATGATCATAACTTCTTTACAATAAATGATATATTTAATGTAATTGATGTTCCAAATTACCCAGGTATATGCTCAAATTTTTTTCTCTATCTTGTATGTAAAATGGTGATAATTTGAGGTTTATGATCAAGTATGGCGAACAAATAATATTTTTATTGAAATTAGTGTGCAAAAGCTTTTGGAGACAGGCTGATTACCCTAAAACAATCATATATATATTTAAATAAATTGAAAGAACTGGATCTTCTCTTCAATATGGTGTATAAACTTTAAATGTGTGATGTAATATGAAAACACAACAAAGATTTATGCATCATAAATCCATATTTTTTTACAGATTGGAATTTCTGAACTTTTGGGCTCAGGCCGGAAAGGGTTAAAATGTACTTCAGTGGTAAAATAATCAGCATTGAACAAACATTAACACTTAAGACAATAGGACTACTGCTTATTTTATGTCTGCAGCGCTGTCCACTTGTGATACAATCGCCAGATGCCTTAAAACAAAGGTTGAGCTAACCCAAGGACATAGGGGAGACTGGAGAAGGTTGCAACACTTTTTGCATTTCTCTGTTACTCAGACTAATTGACATAGCCCAGCCAAACTTTTATATATTAAACTTATATCTGTCTTCTAATTATCCATACAGTTTAAAGATGACTACGTATGACATTCTGTTCACAACATTTAAATGAACGGAAGAAGTCGGATGTTGCAACTGTCCCCAACCCTGACTGGGCGTTTACACTTGTGTTCAGGTCAGCGCTGTCCACCAACACAAGAGATCGATCCTAGGCAGAGGAAGATCTGCTTTCTCAAAGTTGTCCGTGCCTTCACTTCTTCAGGACAGCGGTAAAACAAACCTCACTCTCCACAGCTTGCTAGCAAGTTTGTTTTGGTTTAGAATTCAGTCGCGTTGATTGAAATCCATAAAGCAAGACACATTTTTTCTATTCTGGTTATGTCAGTCAGTTTGGCTACGATTACACAGGCCTATGACACATTAAATTTAAACTTTAGCTGTCGATTGGTTGTGAATGTAAGTGATGCATTGGTAACATTATATGTGCTAAGCTAGTTGTTACATTCTTCACTGTTGCGGGGTCATTTTAACCCTCCTATTATCTTTGGGGTCAATTTGACCCCATTCAATGTTTGACGTCCCTAAAGAAATGATTGGCATAATTAGTTTGGAGGGTTCAGCTTCACAAAACTATGAACAACAATTTCCAAACATTGCAAAATTAATGTGGAGTGCATGAACCCTCCCTAATACTAGTTAGAGCAGTGTTTCATATGGATTACCTGTCAGAAGTATGTTGTGTTGGGGAGAAGCACATGTTGGAAACTATCACTAAGCAATGGGTAAGATTTCTGGGTTTTAAAAATCTAAATGTGTTCGGCCAATAGGCTATTTGGTTTAGACTCAGTATCATGCTTTGTCATAACAATAACAGGTCTAAATCCTTTAATGTTTCATGCACTGATACGTTTTAAACGCCTCCATTTTATGTTGTCCTTTAGATTCAGCTTAAATGTTTGTTGTGTTAATTCAGGTTTCACTGGAATTGTTGGAGGGAGACTACCTTTCTGACTATATTTACCCATGCTGCTATTAAAAGGCTGTTGTTTGTCACAGTTGGCAAATAAAGGATGTGATAATATCGAATGCCGTTTCGCTCCTACATTATTTTCTCTGAACTTATTAACCATTATTTATTTTTAATACTCAAACATAGGCATATAGGCCTAACGTTCAAACGATTTCTTGCATAATATGTTGTCAATTTTAACGTAATTTGCCAACGTAAAGTTAGCATTTAGTTCACATGTCAACCCAAGTTAACATAGGTGTCTCGTTGACATTGAGTATGTTTAAATGTATTAAGAGTTGATACTAGAAAAGCATTATGTTCAGCATCACTTGCATGGTGGCATAGGGCGGTAGTGTGTAAGTGCTGTGATTTTCGAGATTTCAGTTTTGACCAGGCTCGAATCCAGGCTCAGCCTATATCCTATTATTTGTGTGGTCGAATATAAAATCATTTTGTAACTTGAAGGACTTATAGTTGTACTGTAGCCTACAAAAAACCATACAATCGTCAAATCAGCTTTTAAAAATTACGTTTATTTCATATTGTAGGTGAAAATGCTGACATTTGACACACTGTTCTGGAATCCATGCCATAGTTTGTAGCGCTCCGGCACACGCAAGCGCATTGACCCAAGACAATCCAGGCCCGAGTTAAACTAGAAAACCGTAAAGACCCGCCACAGCATCTCGCATTTGTATGAGTGCTGTTGGCGTTGTCATCAGCAAACAGAGCCGCAAAGGTTGAAGGAACGTTAGCTAGCTATGTTGCCTTAATGCAGGTATGGGATTGTGAAATAAGGATCAATGTTAAGAACCGAAGTTAGCGATCCATAGTTAACGTTATCATGTAGTTTTGGAAGCAAGGGGAATGAGATCGCCATGTGTGCGCTTTGCCTATTGTCGACTAGGGTGGAAAATAATGTAGCCTACTGAATGAGGTATTCTCTGTAGTTTTTGTTGTCATTTCTACATTTGTTGTCAACAGACATGCTAAGGTAACGTGTGTCTCAGAAATGGGAAGAAAAATAGGACTATTATTATTCTGTTAATTTTGCAGCGTTAGTAGGCTAGTACAAGTATTAGCCTACATTATATTCGGCTGCCCAGTGTCCACTATTCGAAAGCCTAAGCCTAAGCGATTGAAGTAGCAAAAGACAATCTACCTTTGCATTTCTTTTCCATTATTCAATCAATAACATTGATATCTTTCTCTTCCCACAATTAATATATTTAACTGTAAACGCAGTTGCAGACATGCCATTAAGATGTAAATTTACATTTTTAAGTCATGAAGAAAAATCTGTTTTCAGTGGTATCATGATATTACTTGGTATCGTGATACTTTTTCTGGGGGTGGGCTTGGGCCTTGTCAACTTCAGTACCATTCTATAAATGTGGTATCCTATGATTTAAGAACAAAGGTGGCTGAATTAATTTTGATTTAATGTGGTCAGTGGTAGACAGGGAATTCTATTAAGATTCATTCACAGATTTGTATTTGCATTTGTATGGTTTTAATGATTAAAGATCATGAAAATTAACTTTAGTCTTTATTTGATAACCGCTGATGAATAAAACTTTTTGTGTAGGAGCAAGTAAAAATTGACTTCGGGCAAGCAGATTTCTGATCCACTTGCCCGACCGGGCATATAAATAAAAACCTTAACGTTGAGCCCTGATTCTTGTTTAAATTTAGATAAAGAATGAATGGGGAGAGTTTTCACTGCCTCAACTTTCTATTAATTGAGTCTGATACAATGTGTGATTAATTCCTACCTTCCTGGGCACTCCATTGATGTGAAGCTTCACCATATATTTACCACAGGGATTATATTCCGGTTCGCCTCGTCTATTCTGTGGATAGATTATGCTGCACAGGGCCAACACACAAACATTCAGTAAGAAATTAGTGTCTTACACAATAGCACAACAAAAATGCAATAAATGCATATATTTTCTATATAATTTAATCCAGATGTCTATTATTACCTAGTTTGGTGGTATGTACCTGGTAATGAGTTTCTTGTTGTAGCGTCTCTCGTAGGCTGCACTAATTGCTAGCGACGCCACAAACGAACAGTCTGAAACTACGGTCTGGAATATAACCAAAAAAAAATATTTATTCAAATTGGCAGGTTTGAATATGTGCATGCCAATACTAGTACATTTGTATGAAAAGTCTTGAAGGAGAGGTGGCACCATTATTGGCTGAAGCAGTTGCTTTTTATACCAGGACAAATCAATTTCTGAGCAACAAAACACAAAGTTCTAAGATCTGAGAGGCAAGTATAAGGAACACAGTGGCAGCCTAACTACATATATTAAATTCCTTCTGCATATGCATCTGTGTAGTTAGGCTTCTCACCTGTTTGATGCTAAAGCTGGATACAGACAAGATCATGGTGGGGTTGTTGCAGATTTCGTCTGGACGGACCCAGTGGGAAAATATGGCTTTCTGCTTGGGGGACAGGGCCAACTTACCCAATTTGTCTCTGGTAAGGGGCGTATTCGCAAGTAAAATAACATTAACAAGCTAATATTACGATTATTATTATGAACTTTGGCTTTAACATCAGCAATGAAATAAAAGTGTTTCTGCTAGCAATGCCATGTTCCAATGAAAAACAATTGGCAGTAGCGGATGTATTGTCAATTCAGCAAATTAAGTATGAAAAATAGGAATGCTTTAAACAGCTGGCCAAATTGCCTGGCTAGCAAGAGCGACATCTTAGCTAGAACCAAAAGATAATAATGCTGAACTATTAATAATAACAAAATAATAAGATGTAATTATCTTGTTTCAACAAAAAGAAGAAATGCCTTATGCTGAATGTCCCGTTGGAGAACACCAATGCTATTTAAACTTTATGTATGCCAGTACAGAAAATGCCACACGGCAAACTTACGAGAAAGGAACTGGGAAAGCGAACCTTTCCTTCAGATCTACGCTCATGAAGGGTACGTAAGCGATGCCATTTATTGTGGATGTGCTTCTGTGCAGGGGAAAAAAAAGACTATGCTAAACAACATATTTGCCATGGACGGGTAAATGAAAAAATACATACATTCTCTAAGGCTTGCATTGCTTCTACAATGATAAGTTTTAGGCAACTGAGAAACAAATCCAGTTAGAGCACATGAATTTAAGGTGCATGTCTCCTCAACAGTAATTTTTAGGACAACTAGTACCTCAGCACTTCGATCTCCTCAGTGGCATAGCGCTGGCCATGTGGCTCACTTGAATGGACAGGCCTGACGGGCTGAGGCCGATCCTGGAGGGAGAATTCGGGCCCCAGGGGGAAGAATTGTCGAACTGGAACCCCGGTAGCAGCGCCATAGCAGGGCTTGGCTCCTGACGAGGGCCCAGGTCTATCCTGTGGCTGGGACGGAGACACTTTGGACTGGGACTCTTTGAGGCCTTCCGCCCTGAATAGAAAACAGAGTAGTTTGTCTTTTCTCTCAGAGGGATGCAGCAATATCATCAATAGCAAGCAGGGTTTTTCCTGGCTCCAAAATAGGCTTAGGTGGTAAATTTGCGTGACAGAAAGTGTGGTTGTTCCAGGTTTACTTCCACCATTAACTCAATGTGTTTTCTCCGTACATTTAAATTTGTGTGATGCGAGATCAGGTCTTTGAGAGACCCCTGCAATCATGAGACTTAAAAAAATGAATGTGATGAAAAGATTTCTTTTTAAAATATTTATTGATTACACTAACACACTAATCACCGCAGATGTCACATCCATTCACTGAGCACTGACCCACCTTTTGTTTACCCTGTAAAACAATTTAACAAGGCCCCTGTAGTCTATCTCTTCCTGAAGTGGCTAGGGTTGGGTATCGAGAACAGGTAACGAATTTCCAAGAATCGTGGATTCGATAAAATACGTGCATTTCAATTCTGCTTCCTGGTGTCGTGCCATTCTAGTTACCCCCGATAAAAAATGTGTCCCTGGCCGCGGGAGCGCGCATACATTCAGCGAGTGTGGAGCTACCGGTGGAGCTACGAACTGCTCCTCGAAAATACAGGTCTTAGTAAATGAAAATGATCAGCGTGTAAAGTTTAATTTATCGTTTTAGTATTTAAACGGTGGCTCGGTGGTTAGCACTGTTGCCTCACAGCAAGAAGGTCCTGGGTTCAATCCCCACCTGACCCAAGGGCCTTTCTGTGAGGAGTTTGCATGTTCTCCCTGTGTTTGCGTGGGTTTCCTCCGGGTACTCCGGTTTCCTCCCACAGTCCAAAAACATGCAGGTTAATTGGTGACTCTAAATTGCTTAAACATGTGAGTGTGAGCTGTTGTCTGTCCCTATGTGTCGGCCCTGTGATAGACTGGCGACCTGTCCAGGGTGTACCCCGCCTCTCGCCCTGTGTCAGCTGGGATAGGCTCCAGCCCCCCCGCGACCCTGTTAAGGTTAAGCGGTATAGCTAATGGAATGGAAAAAAATTGCGCAGAAAATTCCAGTACCGTTTCAAACTTCTGATTGGGTGGGCAGGCTAAAGCCCTCCAACAACAACCACTTTCAACCCCCTCTTCTAGTCATGCTCAGGCACAAACTGAGCTCTTGAGGATGCAGCACAAGAGTATCGCCAACATTCGGAGGGGGGAAGGGTTGCGCACACGGCAAGGCCAAAGCAAGCATAGTACTGGTCCTGAAAAACCACTCATTCAAACGCATAACCTGCTCTAACTCGTGTATGGATTGGAACAAATTTGTATTAAATATAAATTAAGATTGCAAAAAAAATTATCAATTGGTGCAAGCCGCAAACCAGCAATCTTTCGGCTACAAGTCTGCTTTTCTATCGACTAGGCTATCTGCCAGGCTAGAACCAGGCCCGAACTTCGCACTGCAAAAATTTTACAGATTCATCTGAACATAAGATCAAATTCAAACAATACCCTACCCTAGATGTGGCCCATCCACTGCCACCCTGCAGTTCATCTCCTGCCTCTACCTGCTCTTGCACCAACCTCATCTACCTGCTCGTGCCCTTCATCCAACTGCTCAGACCTGACTGGCTTTAAATAAGTACACCTTGCTACGTCCTCATCTTCCTGGTATCGGATCGGGCTCTTTTATTAAACAATTCTGTTATCTTGCCCTTTCTCCTGTCCATGATCTGTCAATGGGCAAGGAACACTCACCTATTTAAACAATCTTTTGGTAGCTAACTACTTAATAATGAATGTATTATTGTCTTGTTTTAAAATCACGACTCTGCTTAAACATTTATCTTCTGCTTCCATCTTTTTCTGTCGACAACTTATTAAACTAACCAACGTTGCCTAGTTCTTGTGATGGCAAATTTATCTAATGTGCTGAGACTTGTTTTTGTGAACTTAGGCAACCTCTGTTCTAACCTTGAGATGTTATGGAGGAATGCAACTTTCTGGAGCTAGTCTAATCTCTAGTTCTTCCCTCAGTAGAAAGAAACAACTTTATCTCACAGATGTGCTCCTGCTCATTTTCTCAGGCTTGAACAGTGTGCAATTATTAGTACAAAGACTCTGTGTTAGTTTGCTGCTCTAGTCAAACGTCTGAAGAACCTGGAGAGAAGAGGATCTTTGACTTGCTGGCCAGCATAATCAAGATATCTAGATTGTACTTCGCTTCAATTCTCATCAATAATAAATATTATAAAGACAAATAATTTGAAATCATTATTTCTCATTGGAATTGCGCATAAATTCCATAACAAACTTGGCAACGAGGATGGGACTCACTGCCTGGACTCCATCGGGACGACGGACTGCGCAAAAGATAGGAAGATTCCTCCCTGAGGGTGAGAAGCTGTCGTCCGACGGAGTTCGGGTTTGCCGATCCAGTCCGTGAAGGACAAATCGCGGTGAGAAATAAGATGAGGATAAAAAAAAGAAAAATTGAAGCAACCGATAAATAAAAAATAGGCCTATAAGGAAAGCGCTATATCTCATGACTGGGTCGTACATAGACCGACAGGTCTGAATTACTCCTGTATTATTAATAGTTAAGAGGTGTTTCCATCAAAAATATTTGACGGACCAATTTTCTGTTGATAAAGGAAGACAAGAGAATTCGAGATGCGTAAAAGTCAAAGTGAGGTGGCTGCGATCCAACCTGCTCCAACTTTTGAGCCTTCGTTGTGTCTGTATGCGTAAAAAAAACCCAGGGAGTTTAGGACAATTAGAAATTTGGATAGAATGTAGGTTTCCTAATGGGGAAGTCTTAAGTATGAGACAATTGTATCAACTCCAAGAATGTTTGGGATAGAAGGAGAGAGTTCTGAATGTCATGCAAGAATGTCTAAAAGGGAAATGAAAAAGAATGTTTAATTTAAGGTAGATTGGAAAGGTTTAGGAATGTCGAAAGAGGAAGCATTGAAGAGAGAAAATGGCAAACAAATGAATGGTTTTCCATTAACTAATCAATTGTATCCATCTCTCACTGAGGTACGCCGTGGAAGGGCTAACCGTGACCTGGACTCCGCTCCCCCTTCTGCGCCACCACCATGTGCAGCAGCGATGGACAATGCACCCCCTCCCTACCAACACGGACAAGAAAAAGACTTTAAAACTTCAGCACCTGCTCGAGAACTTTTCACTGTTTGACTAAAAAACAAATAAATAAATAAATAAAAAGATATGGGAACTAGGTCCAAAACTGAAATTAATTTGAGACCAAAGAAACAAGACATGGTGCACATTCATCCTATGGTGGAAGTTGCGGGTCAAGAAGGAATTATTCTGGTTCATCGACCCTGGAGTAAGGAGGACATTAATGAAGCAATGGCTTATGTCTGCAATCCAGTTACCAATCCGAACCGGTTCTGCACTCAAATAGTGGACTGGGTTAGGGAATATCGCCCGACCATGGGGGAAATACGGAAATTGATACCGAAACTCCTGAAACATGATTATCACAACCATTTCGGGGTTCTTTACTGCCATCCGAGTGAGACTACGTATCGTTGATTCAGACCACGGAGATAACGTCAACGCCTTGTTTTTCAACAAAGTCCAAGATCTTGTGGAATTGATTTGGAAACATTTTCCTTTGAGAATGAACTTGACCAGTATTACAGAGGTAATTCAGAGTCCAACAGAAACATCAAACCAATTCCTTCATCGTCTCCAAACCGCTTTTGATTTACGGTACATGGAGGGTTAGATAGACCTGTAAATATGGGTCAACTGCCACTGTCCCCAAATAAAGTGCATCTAAAATAAATAAATAAATAAATAAATACCTGTTCTTAACAGGACTGCGTCCAGAAATTGCAACCAAAGTAAAAAATGCACGTGTGGAATGGAAAACGTGCACTGTGACCTCCATGGCCAAACACGCTGACCATGCCAAAGCTATAATAAATCGTACTGAGCAACAGAAGAAAAAAAAAACGAAAAGAAAATAGAAGAAGCTCAGTTGACCATGTTTCAGCGTCTGTCAGGTGCAAGGGGAAGGGGCTAGGGAAGAAGTGGCTTTTGAGGAGAATGCCACCATTGTGGCCAGGAAGGACACTAGAAACGAGACTGTTCGCAACTGAACAAGGACAATCGAGTTGGTGGAGAAGCTGCCGACTGGGGTGTGAGGACGGAGAAGCGGACCCCAGGACAAGTGGACCCTCAACAACCGCAAGTACCACACACACACACACACACACACACACACACACACACACACACACACACACACACACACACACACACACACACAAATGTGACACAATTACACCTATACATGTATTAATTACAGGCTATCACTTATTTAAAAAAGAAAGACAAGACAAAGGATGACATGTATGATTTCACCCTATACACTGATAATTCACAAGGATACAAGACGTTACCAGAATTAAAATTAATAATAGTAAACCATCCAGTAACCCTTTCAGTAGACTCAGGGTTTGGGGCAGGAGGTATCCCTATAGTGGAGGCCTTCTCTGTCCCATTATCAAGCTCACTTGGAGATGCCAAGGTGAAGCATTCGTTTCAGGTATAATCATACTGTCCAGTAAATGTATTGGGTCGTGACCTTATGTGTCAATTTAGAATTCTATTGATATGTACTCTTGAAAGGGTTAAGATAGGGAGACACGCTGATGAGATTTTCACACAATTTGTTAAGTACAGCCCAGAAAATGTGTTGTATGCCTTTGAATGGCAGGTATTGCCATCCAATATAGGAAATATATCACATGACCTTACTGCACTGGCACGTAGATGTTGCAGCTCTGCTAATCAGTATATGTCTGAAGAGTCACTTCATTATTATTATTAATAATAATAATAATAATAATAATAATAATAATAATAATAATAATAATAATTCATTTTATTTATATAGCGCTTTTCTAACACCCAAAGTTGCTTCACAGCATCAACATAGATAACATGACAAAAATAAACAATGAGACAGAAATAGTATAACAGACAGAAAGCAACAACACGTCTAACTATAAGTAAGCAAATGGATAGTATCAGTAAAAGAAAGGGACCAGATTCTAAACAGAGTTAAATAGGGCAGCGGTTCCCAAACTTTTTCAGTCAGGCCCCCCTTGGGTAATTGGAAAATGTACTCAGTGACTTGTGTGTGCTTGCTTTCCCTGGCAAATTTTCTTAAAACGGGGTTGTTGTTTTGAGATTGCCACTCTCAGTTTGTTCTCTTTCAATTTTCTATTGAAGAAATCGAGGGGCTTGTTAGCATAATTGGGGTGTGTGGTCTCCAAGTGAAGTTTCAACTTGTTAGGCTTCATGCTGTCTGCCGCTAACGTTTTCAGACAGAGTACACATAGTGGTCGTTCCTCCGCACCGACCACAGTAGACGTGAAGCCAAGGGAGAGGTAAGCCTCGTCATATTTTCTTGTTTTTCATATTGTTTTTCTGACTTCGAGTTATGGCTCTTTGAATTTGACAGCTAACATAAGTTAGCGGCTAACCTACCCTTCAGCGCTGCCATAGCAACCAGGCAATCAGTTTTTGTTAAAACTTAAATTACAGCTCTCGTGGACGAAACATTGTATTCACATTCACATTTATTACCTTATTGGCGCCCGCCCTGCAATTAACCCGCGGGCAAAACATGGACGAAACATTGTATTCACATTTAGTTATAATTAACTTATTGGCGCCCACCCAGCAGTTCACCCGCAGGCGAAACATGGACGAAACATTGTATTCACATTCACATTTAGTTAAGATTAATTTATTGGCGCCCCCCCCCTGCAGTTCACCCGCGCCCCCCTGAGGGGGGCACGCCCCACAGTTAGGGAGCCGCTGAACTAGGGTATGCTAGGGTGAAAAGATAGGTTTTAAGGTGGGTTTGAAAGATTAATAGCGAGTTGGAATTCCGAATTAGAGGAGGGAGAGAGTTCCATAATTTAGGTGCTGCCCTAGAAAATGCACGCTCCCCAAAATGCTTCAGATTTGCTTGTTGAATGACCAGTTGTAACTGTAACATAATAAAATGTGGACAAAGTGAAGGGGTATGAATACTTTCCGGATGCACTGTATCAGAGGTACCAGAGTGTTCGTGGGCAGCTCATAAATTATGGGGGATTAATGAAAGACACCACTCCTTTAGTGGTGCATCCAAAGTCTAATTATGGACCTTGTGTTAAGCAAAACCAACTCAAGGAAGAAGCCATTAAGGGAATTAGACCTGTGATTAAAACATTATTGAAACCAGGTTTTTCACAGTGCTCTTAGTAAAAGTTTGCAAAATCTTCATTCATCTAATGGGTCGACCCTGTTGCTCTGTGTTTATGATATCCTCATTTGCAGCCCAACAAAGGAGGCGGCAAAGGGGGATACCGTTCAGTTACCTAAATATTTGGCTCTGAATGGCCATAAGGCTAGTAAGCAAAACTCCAGTTTTCCCAAACAAAAGTTACTTTTTTGGGACATGTGATCACAGCAGAGGGCAAATCTCTCTCCCAAAAGAAGTGGTTGCCTCCAGAGAATTAGTGGGTTACTCTGATCGGACGTTGTTAGTTCCTCATGCAGTGAGGAATATACTACACACATAGAAAACCTCACACCTTTCGGCACAACGGTGCTTGCTCTATCAAACCGCACTGTTAAGATCTGCCAAACATTACTGTTAAATGTTGCACAGTTCTTAACCCTGCAACCTTACTCCCTACCTCTGAAAATGGTGAAACAGTTACACATGACTAGGTTGAAGTGCTGCGGCAGATATGCATTCCTATATCTGACTTACAAGAGACACCTTTACCTAACCCAGACCTTGACCTGTTCATCGATGGTTCGGCTTCTCGCAACCCCGATACAGGCATAGCCCAAGTGGGGTTTGCAGTAGTTACCCTGCATACAGCTATAACCAGTGGTAAACTGCCCAACCATTTCTCAGCTCAGCAAGCTGAACTGATTGCTTTAACAGAGGCCTGTAAAATTGGGACTGAACATATCTCCAATCCTTTACAAGTTTCTGCCCTTTAAGATGCTATACTACTTCCCAAAGCAATTGCTGTTGTCAAATGTTCCGCCCATACTAATGCCTCTGATCCTATTTCTAAAGGGAATGCTGCCGCGGATCTTGCAGCTAAACATGCTTCCCTGGGGAAGTCCCTGTCGTCCTAGGCGCATGTCTTTCTATCGGTAAGGATAACCTCGAGCCATATGCTGATATTCCTATGCTGCAATCAGTCTCCACCCCGGAAGCAAGGCTCTGCTGGTCTACGGCTGGCGGCTCATTATGTGATTGCGTCATGCAATCACATACTGTTACCGCAAAGTCACATTATTATTATTATTATTATTATTATTATTATTATTAGGCCTGTTTTTTGCGCCTTATCAACGCCCGCAGTTTTGACCCAATCGATTCCATTCCAGTGCCCACATGTTTTAGGTATTGCAGTCCATTGCAATTGCATACAGCTAAGTGATCGGGTCACGTGTTATATTTTTAATTATTATGTTTAATCTGTTTTTGGCCCCATTGAAATGAATGGGGAGATGGTTTTGACCGGGAGAGAGATTTCATGGTCATATGCCGCCATCTAGCGTTGATGTTATGTATTTGCATGTTACGTTTGAACCAACTTTGTTATGCTGCAAAACATACATCTTAATGTCCAAATTAAGACACTGGCTAACACCTATCAAGCACAATGCATACACGCTGCTGTTAAATTTATTTTTTTGGTTTTGATTGAGTGAACTCTTAACAATCACAATTTGGATATGGAGCTATACTATATCCATGGACGTTAGCTAGCATGCTCGTTAAACCATACAGATAGAACTGTACTGATGATACAGTCTTTCGTTGCGAACGTGACCATTTTGCAAATGATTATTACAGCCCCTTAGTAGCCAAAGTTTCATAGTTCCATTTTCTTCATGCTAAGATAATAATTAGCAAGGCAACACTATTATAATCACGATGTAATTAAAGAATTTGCGTTTTGGATTGTATTGGGTAAGCTGTGTTGACATTTAGATAAACCTACGCTACTTGTACGGAACGCATGCAGTAGCCTAATTATGTCACTCTCCCTTCTAACAAATTGTTTTACATCTTGGATATCCCACAATTTACCACAATAAAACTAAGGTAGGCTACTTATGTTTTTACCAGAGGAAATTAATTATCTAGCTTGCATGCACATATGTTAACCAACATTTTATTGCGGTCACTAGACAACAGTATACACAAGGGTATAAGATTCATCTTAGTCCTTCATTGCAGCTCCCCTCAAAGCTTAGTATAATTAGTGTAGTATAAACAGTGCATTAAGTGCATTAAGAAAACAAGAAAACCTATTTATTAGAAATTAGAATTATTTATAAGAAAACAAGAAAACCTATTTATTAGTCAGATGGTTTATTGCCCTAAGGTTTGTAGAGCAGACTGCGGAAATTAGCAGATCGGCTACTCGTAGACAGCTAAAAATAAAAGATCAATACAATACAAGATCATCAACATCATTATAAATGAAATATGGGCTATAATGTAGGAGTTTGTTGGGCAGAGAGCTTTGACTTTTGCCAGATCGATTGGGCGAGAACTGTGGGGGAGGCAGGGAAAGCGATAGTATTTCAACGAGAATATGCCTGTTTATTACCACTTTATAGGCTAAATAAGCAGATATGTACAAATAATACTGAGCAATGATCTTGCAATGGGACCTACATTTTACTGAGATGTTTTGAAATGTGTTTTCGATCGGGTGATTATCTCATCATCATCATCATCATCATCGTCATCCGCTTTGTCCGGGGTCGGGTCGCGGAGGTAGCAGTTCAAGCAGGGCATCCCAAACTTCCCTTTCCCGGGCCACATTAACCAGCTCTGACTGGGGGATTCCAAGGCGTTCCCAGGCCAGTGTGGAGATATAATCCCACCACCTGGTCCTAGGTCTGCCCCGCGGCCTCCGCCCAGCTGGACGTGCCTGGAACACCTCCCTAGGGAGGCGGCCAGGTGGCATCCTTACTAGATGCCCGAACCACCTCAACTGGCTCCTTTCTACGCAAAGAAGCAGCGGCTCTACTCCGAGTCCCTCACGAATGGCTGAACTTCTCACCCTATCCCTAAGGGAGATGCCAGCCACCCTCCGGAGGAAACTCATTTCCGCCGCTTGTATCCGCGATCTCGTTCTTTCGGTCATGACCCACCCTTCATGACCATAGGTGAGAGTAGGAACGAAGATAGACCGGTAGATTGAGAGCTTTGCCTTCTGGCTCAGCTCTCTCTTCGTCACAACGGTGCGATAGAGCGACTGCAACACCGCACCCGCTGCTCCAATTCTCCGGCCCATCTCTCGTTCCATTTTACCCTCACTCGAGAACAAGACCCCAAGATACTTGAACTCCTTCACTTGGGGTAAAGACTCATTCCCTGATTATCTGGCACTGATTATGCGTGTACAAACGCAAATGCAAGCAGTACTTTGGTTCGGAGCCGTAGAATTGTTGACTAGGGCCGCGTCATGAAAAAGCTAAGTTGTTTGACACGTTCGCGGTTTTCAGCATACACGTATTTAATATTTTAGCCTTAATTTAGGTAAACGACAATGTAACTGTAAAGGCAGTGAGTTTTTCAAAGTATCTGTAGCAACATATTCATTATTTTTCCATGACAAAGAAGTAAACTAATGTCAAAGTTGGACATAGAATGTTAGAGCTTTTTGAAGACGCGGCGTGGCTACACCGAAGTATCAACTCGGTAAAATTAAAAACCTTTTTTCGACATTAGAAATGTCACTTTTAGACCAACTGAAAATTAAAAAATTTGTTTTTATTAATAAACGTTTAGTAAGTAACACAAATTTGGAGCATTCACTGTTCAATCACTTGATTTAAAAAAAAAAAGAAAACGCGTTTGTCCTGTCTAGTATAATATAATTATAATTAGCGTAGTATGTATACGTTGGCAAGATAATGCATTTCAAGATATCCTCATAATAATAATGACATAAATGCTTGTAGATTATAGTTTGCCTTAGTAACTAACTAGCCATACAATGCGATTAGTCTTGTTACGGCCACGATGTGAATAATTTTTATGGTGTATTTAGCTGCAGTATCTCAAAGGTTACGGAGACTTCCTAACTTCGTGCAAAGGCATTTGACTATAGACTAACATAACAAATAACCACAATGACGAGCACAGAGGGAGAGATAGTTAAGACAGAATAAGTTCTTCATAAAGCTTTTTACATCGCCGAGTTAGTGTACGATGGCGCTCTCCATAGCTCTACATCAAGGAAGGTTATTCACCTGCACTTGGGCTAATTGTAAGACACCGTACACTGAACGTGAGTGAGGTTGTATTTGTTTAACGTTAAAAAAGAATTGTGGTGGCTTGAATTGGTAGGCAGGACAAAACCAACAGCTACAGTGTAGTTGACGGCAGCTGTATTCACGCAGCGGTGAAGAAAACCGCGCTGTGTACCATTTTGAAACTGTTTTAATCAACACAAATATAACGTTTTTGTTGATCTGAGTCTTTTTAAGTCATTCCAGAGTAATACTTAGCTTCACAAAATAGAAGTGTTTATATCTATAGATCTCTTACCAATTCGCAGTTAGCTTCCAAAGAGCGTATGTTTTGTTGTTACACGAAAAAATCCTCAACTTTGAGCAGTTAAATAAAAAAAGAGATGTTTATTTAATATCAAACATTGACTGGTTTAAGAATATATTCATATATCACTGATAATTCCAGCTTTCCATAGTTCTACTGTTAATAACATAATTTTGTCATTTCAAAACTCGCCTCTGGTGGTAGCCGATGCAAAACTTTGTAGCAATGCTCTGTTTTCTTTCTCAAACGGGCACGAAATAGTCCAGCGCTCCTTGTCTTCAAGGTAAATCACCTCGGTGTTCCCATCATTTTTGAAAGTCAAACTTTGATTCATTTTTAAGTAAATCCCTGTTCGGCCATGAAGCAATCAGTACAAACAAATATATATTTAAAAAACGTGTTATATACTTTACTTGAATCGCTACTAGCTTTAATCAAACAGTTCCACCGTGGCCTTTCAACTCTGACTAGACCAAGGCCTCTGGGAAATATTCGCAAAAAAAAAACGATCTAAGGTAAAAAAAGATCTGCCCCTGCAAAATGTACCGTGCCTTCACTTGTTCAGGACCCCGAGGACAGCGGTAAGTCATTCTCTACTAGCTTCCTAGCAAGTTTATTTTGGTTTAGAGTTCAGTTGCGTTGGTTGAAATCCATAAAGCGAAACATATTTTAATTGTTCTAGATGTATAGTTATGTCAGTCAGTTTAGCTACTATTACCTAACACATTGAATGGAAACTTTGGCCATGTTGATTGTGAATCTAAGTGATATACATTGGTAACGTTATCAATACCAAGCTAACGTTAACAGCCGGGCTCTAGTAAAAATGTTGCAGCAGTCTCGTTTTAATTGTCAGGGCAAGGCTATTAATATTGCGGCATTTAGACACTTTCTATTAAAATACTTTTAATATATAATTTAGAACTTAACATGCACCGTACGAGTTTGGGGTAGCCTATAAATTGCCGTGAGAAAAGCTGGACCGTTCCTTTCATCTTTTGTTTTCCTCTATGTCCACCAAAGCATTGGTTTCTTTAAAGATTGCGTTGAGTTGCATGTCCAGTATTTGTGACCACGGATGCGTGCCTGAAAAATCAGTGCATTAAGAAAACAAGAAAACCTATTTATTAGTCAAATGGTTTATTGCCTTAAGGTTTGCAGAGCAGACTGCAGAAATGAGCAGATCGGCTACTCGTAGACCGCTAAAAATACAAGATCAATACAATACAAGATCATCATCGTCATTATGAATGAAATATAGGCTATAATATAGGAGTTTGTTGGGCAGAGAGCTTTGACTTTTGCAAGATCGATTGGGCGAGAACTATGGGGGGAGGCAGGGAAAACGATAGTAGCCTATTTAACAAGAGAATATGCCTGTTTATTACCGCTTTAGAGGCTAAATAATCAGATATGTAACGATTAATGATCAATGATCTTGCAATAGGACCTACATTTTACTGAGATGTTATGAAATGTGTTTTCGATCTGGTGATTATCTGGCACATTATGCGTGTACAAACGCAATTGCAAGCAGTACCTTGGCCATCTGGTTCGGAGCTGTGGAATTTTTGTTGCCTAGGCTAGGACCGCGTCATAAAAAAGCTAAGTTGTTTGACACGTTCGCGGTTTTCAGCATACACGTTTTTAATACTTTAGCCTTAATTTAGGTAAACGACCATGTAACTGTAAAGGCAGTGAGTTTTTCAAAGTATCTGTTGCAACATATACATTATTTTTCCCAGACAAAGAAGTAAACTAATGCCATAGGAGGTTTGAGCCTTCTGAAGACACTGCTTGGCTACACCGAAGTATCAACTCGGTAAAATTTAAAACCTTTTTTCGACACTAAAACTGTCACTTTTATATCAACTGAAAATGTATGAATTTGATTTTATTAATAAACGTTTGGCAAGTAACACAAATTTGGAGCATTCACTGTTTAATCACTTGATTTAAAAAAAAAAAAACTGAAATCACGTTTGTCCTGTCTATTAGATAGTGGCGGTTGAAGAGTACTCAATATATGGAATCTGTAGCACAAGGTCGGAGGCCACTGTTAACAATGTATCAAGTGTTTCCATAAGGCGTTCAACAGTTCCTTTGGGTTTTTTTATTTAGAGAACGCTAACCTTAACAATTTAGATGTTAACGTTATTTCCATGGAGTCAAACGTTAGCTAGTCTTAAGTCAAGGCTCCATAAATCATAGCTTACTGATAATACTGCAAAAGATCATTAAGTTAGGACTTCTCACACTATACCGTGCTTAGCCAGACCTAGTGGGAATACCGTCAACAAGGAGTTCATTGTGCCGTGTTTATACTACTGCTTAATGCATGTGAATTCTGTGGACGTTATCTAGCCAAAGTGTGCTAAGCTAACTATTATCACCATAAATAATTGCTTGCTGCAAAACGAACCCCTTTATTGGTCACCGTAGCGCGATTGAAACGGCGAAATCCAACACGACAAAGTAGTGTCAGAATGAACACTGTGATACATGTAGGCTATTTAAACAGGAGGCAGCACAGTCACTAAGATTTTTTAAAGTGTATTTTAGTGGTAAAATAATCAGCATTGAACAAGCAATAACACTTAAGACAATAGACTGCTGTTGATTTTATGTCCGCAGCGCTGTACGTGTGATATGCCGTCCAGAAGCCTTAACGCGAAGGTTGAGCTAACACAAGAACATAGGGGAGACTGGGGACGGTTGCAACACTTTTTGCATTTCTCTGTTACTCTGAGACTAATTGACATAGACCAGCCAAACACATTAAACAATATCTGTCTTCTAATTACCCATACAATTCAGATGACTACATATGACATATAGTTCACAATATTTATATGAATGGAAGAAGTCAGATGTTGCAACTGGCCCCAAGTGGGCGTTTACACTTGTGTTCAGTTTAGCGCTGTCTACCAACACACGAGGACATAGTAGTGCTGCAGCGGTTATTTTAGAGGGCTGGCCACCCGCACTGCCTGGTCGCTGATAGTAGAAACGCAATCACATCGAATTTGCTCAGGGAAATGCATTTTCTAGTTTAAAAACAGGTTTTGGGTGGGTCCAGACAATAAGCAGTGTGTGCCACGCGCTCTCTTCCATTCATATGCCAATATGTCATAATACATGGATGAGACCACGTGAGCAAAGAGGGAATGTGTCACGCAGTAAATGCGGTATGGTACACAAAAGGTTTTTCAATATGCTGAAGAATTTTCCAAAGTTGCCTGATCTGTGCAAGTAACAATGCGGCTGGGGCTATCAAAATACACCTGCAAGGCCACTCTCCTCCAGATAAGCCATTTGATCATTTAATTATGGATTTCATTGAGTTAACTCAGTGTGAAGGTAAGAAATATTGTCTGGTCATCGTAATCATGTTCAGCAAATGGGTCGAGGTGTTTCCCTCAGCTAAACAGGATGCAGGAACAGTAGCCAAGGCACTGTTGCAGGAAATAATTCCAAGGTGGGGGTTGCCAAGAAAGCTGAGCAGTGATAATGGCCCAGGGTTCATTAACCAATCATTGAAAGATATAACTCTCTATTTGGGATTTGACATTAGATATCACTATTCCTATCACCCCCAGAGTGGAGAGGCAGTGGAAAGGGAAAATGGGACAATCAAAGGTAAGCTGACCAAATGTTGTGCTGAAACAGGTTTGTCATGGGTAAAAGCATTGCCTCTGGTTTTGTTTTATATGTGCCTGCGAATCAGGAACAAACATGGGTTAAGTCCTTTTGAGACATTATGCAGGAGACCACCGCACACGGCGGTCAGTTCAGCCCATGTTAATTTAACAACTAGTAACTATGATGACAGCATGCTTGAGTACTGTGCTCAATTATCTGCTTCCCTTACCAAACTTCACTGGCAGGTGAAGGCGACACTGCCAACCCCCTCATCAGCCACCCAACACAAACTCCAACCAGGCGACTGGGTGGTAATCAAGGACCACAGGAGGCGCCATTGGAAGGACCGGATGTACGAAGGTCCATACCAGGTGTTACTTAAAACAGCGACGGCAGTCAAAGTGCAAGGAAAAACTCTGTGGATCCATGCGAGTTACTGTAAGTCGGTTCCTGAGCCAGTAGACCTCCATCCAGACGTGCGAGACGGGGAGTGAAACTAAGTGTCCAACAGTAACCTGCCACGGTTCCAACCAAGTCACCCCAACGTTTCAGAAGGCCAACGGAGGTGTAGGCTTAACGCTGCCTCTTGGTGACCAACACGACGCATCACAACCATGCAGACAGGACAACGACCATGGGACCCTTTCCGCCAACCAGGCCTTTGTGGCCTCCGAGGCACAATATGTATTTTGTTGTTCATTTCAATTGTAAGTGATACCATTCTTGTGGGTTTTTGAGGGAAATGACAAGGAGCCAGTCCAAACCGGGCAAGCTAAAAATATCTCTAAAAGAGCAGCCACATGTATGACAGGTGGTGAAGATTTGGTAAACTGAAACAGTGAACCCTAGTCATCATTATGAAACTAATCTTTGGTACAGATGTGTAGCAAGTAAAGCTAAAGGAAACAAGGTTAAAGGTTGCTATGTATGCTCCCTAATGCCACATTCCTCAACTACCCCACTTTTAGCTGCTTGAAATGTGTCAGATAACTTGATCATTTGTTTGATGGGTTTAGCCACACCCAGGGTTTGGTCAAATTGACTCATGTGCTGCTGATTGAAAGCACTAAACACTTGGAGCTGGAGCTTCACTAGTGTATGGAAGTCCATGTGCCATAATGAAGGATTATATGGCCTTTCCCCCATATTATGAAGACGCTGTGTAAACTCTGAATGCGTGTTGTTTGCATGTTACCTTAACCTTTCATTTACCAGTAATGAAGCGACTACTGAAACCTGTGAAGGAAGGTAGTGATGGATGTCTGGATAAATTGTACATACTATGATTGATTTTTTAAATAATCAAAGGGGGAATTGTGATGGCAAATTTATCTCGTGTGCTAAGACTTGTTTTTGTGAACTTAGGCAACCTCTGTTCTAACCTTATGTTATGGAGGAGTGCAACTTTCTGGAGCTAGTCTAATCACTAGTTCTTCCCTCAGTAGAAAGAAACAACTTTATCTCGGATGTGCTCCTGCTCATTTTCTCAGGCTTGAACAATATGCAATTATTAGTAAAAAGACTGTTAGTTTTCTGCTCTAGTCAAACGTCTGAAGAACCTGGAGAGAAGAGGACCTTTGAACTGCTGGCCAGCATAATCAATATACAGTATCTAGATTGTAATTCGCTTCAATTCTCATCAATAATAAATATTATTAAGACAAATCATTTGAAATCATTATTTCTCATTGGAATTGCGCGTACATTCCATAACAGTTCTAAACAGCCAGCTACAAGCTAATGAAATGGTTGCCTAACAATATCAATATGCTTTTACACAAAAAGGTGTATCAAGGTAACTAGCTACTAAATGAACTATATATGGTAAATGTACTGCATTTATATAGCGCTTTTCAACCGGAATGGAACAAAGCGCTTTACAGTGTTGCCTCTCGTTCACCCACACACTAACACACCGATGATGGCAGAGCTGCAAGGTGCTTGTCTCTACATCGGGAGCACTTCGGGGTTCAGCGTCTTGCTCAAGGACACTTCGACACATGGACAGGAGGAGCTGGGATTCGAACCGCCAACCCTTGGATCAGTGGACGACCCACTCCACCTCCTGAGCCACAGCCGCCCTATATACACTGTAGGCCTAGGTTGTCAAAAAAATATCCATCAAAAGCTAGCTAGGAAAATAATTTTAAATACGGTTGGTTAGGACATATTGTGCTGATTTACATTAGGGCAGATTACCACTTAAGTGAAGGCTTTCAAACCGGCAGCAGGGACACCAACCAAGCTTGGATATCAGCACCTTGCTGATGATTTTACGAATCGCGTCCTCTTGCTTTGAAACGTACCGCTATTGTCTTCTTTGTCTTTTATGGGTATTGTGTGTATAACGTAACAAAAGTATGGCAGCACTCACTGGTGTAACATGTGAATTGCATCAATACATTTATTTATTTATTTTCTTGTGCAATTTCTCATAGAAGCCTTAGGCAGATTTAAAATTCCAATGCAGGAAAAACCCTAGCAACAAGAAAGTAGGACGGCCATATGTCATTGCCACACTTGGCACACTTGACCAGAACCAGTTGTACTTTCATCTGTGTACGCCCACAGCTGGGATGATCACGGCTTCATGAGGCTCCTGCTTTCCTCTATTCCAAATTTTAACTCCCACTTATTGTTAATGGGAGGAGACACAAATTGAGTTATGGACCCAGTACCTCACAGATCTAGACTCAGGGCTCAACGTTAAGTTTTTTTTTTACCTGCCCAGTCGGGCAAGGGGATCAGAAATCTGCTTGCCCGAAGTCAATTTTTACTTGCCCCTACACAAATAGTTTTATTCATTAGCGGTTATCAAATAACAAAGACTAAAGGTCATTTTTATGATCTTTAGTCATTAAAACCATACAAATGCAAATACAAATCTGTGAATGAATCTTAACGTTCCTTCAACTTTTGCGGCTCTGGTTGCGGATGACAACGTCAACAGCACTGATACAAATGCGAGATTCTGTGTTGGGTTTTTATGGCACTCCAGCAAAGTTTTTTAGGAACGGAACTGTTTTATCCGCCTTGCCCTCAAACTTGTGGCAAACTGCGCACCACAGAGGATGTAGGCAAAACTCCAACTAACGCCACCCAACTAAACTCATGTTTCCAAGATCATTTAAATGATTGCTTGCGCTTTAGCTAATACATTTGGTCTTTACGCGTCGCTATTTGTGCGCGTGTGACAAGATAACATTGACAGCTACGCATAACCATCTTGTCAATTCTGGAATATTGAAAATCGGCGCGTTCCAATATACTCAGATGCAAGGGGAGGGAACAGGCTGTGTGCCAGAGAACGACAACGCCCTTTATGATACTACGTCGACAACTTTTAGATTTTTATTAAATATATTTTATTTTTATCACTTGCTTGATCGGGCAAGTGAGTTGCTAGATGTACTTGCCCGATGTGGCATTTTACTTGCCCCGGGCAAACGGGAAAACATTATTGTTGAGCCCTGTCTAGTTCAAGACCTTCTGCACTCTCAAAAACATCTCAGACCCTCTCTGTCTTCATTGACCAGTGTGGCTTCATTGACCCATGGAGATTCGTAAACCTCTCCGCTAGACAACAGTATTTTTCTCATGCACATCGGTCGTTTTCACGTATAGTGAAAAATTCTAATGAGATCTTTTACCTCAATCTTTAGATCAAAGTGGTTTAGACCCTGGCACCTCTATACTCTTTTGCTAACGGATTCAAACTATTGTAACTCCATCTGTGTCAAAAAACATGAGTGAAACCAACAACCCTGGGGAGACTACTGCACCCCTTCTGTGGGAAACTCTTTTCACACACTTCCCATCCCAAACAACTCCGCAGGGCACGTCAAAAGAAGCAAGAGGAGTCCATTGCCAATTTAGACAGCCTACTCTTAGTTAATTGTACATCTGACTCATATAAAGAGAGGATAGGACTCAAAATAGTACTGGATCTTCTCCTAACAACAGAGGCTTAACAACACCTGCTCAACACTCCATGTATGAACATGGAGATAAATCTGGTCGTCTCTTGGCTCACCAGCTAAAGGCCAAGAGGGCCTCACATCAAATCGTCCAGATGTGCAATGTGACAGGTTCCATTGTTTCTGATCCTGGTGAGATTAATAATATCTTTAAAGGATTTTACTCCAAACTTTACACATCAGTATCACCCAATGATGATGCTAACCTACTTACATTTTTTGAGCAGTTCAACTGGTGAATAATAAATACCAGATGCTTGACGCCCTCTTAACGCTTTCCGAGATCAAAGAAGCAATTTAGTAATTACATAGAGGAAAATCTCCAGGACCCAGTAGACGTTCTCGAACCAGTTAGCCCCACTGCTTTAGGAAAAGTTCAATCAGTCTCACAACCAGGGTTTGCTGCCACCTACCCTAACACAGGCCTCTATTTCTCTAATCTTCAAGAAGGGCAAAGATCCATTGAGCTGCGCTTTGTATCGTCCGATTTCGTTCTTATCCGTTGTAAAGATACTTGCAAAGGTCTTTGCTGGCCAATTGGAAGCTACTTTATGTCATTCACACTCCATCTCCCACTGAACCCGAGGTTGTCATATCCCTTGACGTAGAGAAGGCCTTCGACAGGATTGAATGGGCCTATCTGTTCTCTTCACTGTAACGATTCAGATTTAGCGATAGCCTCATCTCCATATATATTAAATATATGTAAATACGTCCAGCTTTGAGTTGTCAGTATGTTACCATCACAAAAACCATGAGAACATGTCATGCGTTTTTATTTGAAGTACAAGAGTATGCGCAAGTTAGCTTTGTGCTCGCTGATGCGGGCAAACTCAAAGTTTTTTTGCAAACCTTCTCTCGCACCTTGTCTAAATACTCCACAAATAAATGCAACTTTATAACATGTAGCTTTACTGATATACCTTTTTCCAAACCGTAAGAATTGCATGGTCTTATCTAGTTGTTTAAGTGGTTTCTACAGCTTTTCTCCAACTCAGCCTGCTAAAATAAGTTGTGAGGCGAAGAGTTTCCATTACCATAAGCACACACCTCAATCCTTTCACTTTTTATAGAAATTCAAGTCCAGTGAAGTCCAGGTGTCGGGATTTTCATAAGCCACCGGCTGGGTGGCGCTGTGTTGGAGTTTTCCCCGGAGAACGAGAGGGTTGCTTCTATGCGACTGCAAGTTGCTGAAGGGAAGACTGACTGTTGTTTGTGCATATGCACCAAATGGCAGTTCAGAGTGTCCGGCCTTCTTGAAGTCGCTGGGTGGGATCCTGGAAAGGGTACCATCTAGGGACTATAGTTCTGCTGGGGGACTTCAACGCTCACGTGGGTGATGATGGAGAAACCTGGAGGGGGGTGATTGGGAGGAATAGCCTGCCCTATCTGAACCCGAGTGGTGCTTTGTTGCTGGACTTCTGTGCTAGGCATGAATTGTCCATAACGAACACCATGTTCAAGCATAGGAAGGTTCATAAGTGTACTTGGTACTAGAACACCCTAGGCCGCAGATTGATGATCGACTTTGTGGTCGTATTGTCAGGCCTGCGGCCGTATGTCTTGGACACTCGGGTAAAGAGAGGAGCTGAGCTGTCAACTGATCTCCACCTGGTGGATCAGATGGCGGGGGAGGCTGCCGGGCAGGCCCGGTAAATCCAAACGTGTGGTGAGGGTGAATTGGGAACATCTTGCTGAGGCCCCTGTCCGTGAGGTCTTTAACTACCACCTCCGGAAGAACTTCTCAGGCATTCCGGGGGAGGTTTGGAACATTGAATCCGAGTGGGCTATGTTCAAAACCTCCATTGTGGAAGCTGCTGCTAGGAGTTGTGGTCAGAAGGTTGTCGGTGCCTGTCGTGGTGTGAAGGAGGCCGTCAGACTGAAGAAGGAGGCCTTTCGAGCTTGGTTGTCCCAGGGGTCTCCTGAAGCAGCAGACGGGCACCGGGCGGCCCGAAGGGCTGCAGCTTTGGTAGTCAAAGAAGCAAAAACCCGGGTGTGGGAGGAGTTTGGGGAGGTTATGGAGAAGGACTTTCGTTTGGCCTCAAGGAAGTTCTGGCAAACCGTTAGATGGCTCAGGAAGGGAAAGCAGGGCTTGGCCCAGGCTCTGTTGAGCAGGGCAGGAGAACTGCTGACCCGGACTGGGGATATTGTCGGGCAGTGGAAGGAGCACTTTGAGGAACTCCTTAACCCACCAACACGTCCTCTGTGGAGGGGGAAGAGTTTGAAGACTAGGGGGGTACCGTTGCTACGAGCCATTTGGTCCTATATAACCAGAGTAAGAGCTGTGTCTGTATGCTCAGCACAAAGTCAAATATGTTTTCAGTGGGTGTTGGACTCCGCCAGGGCTGCCCCTTGTCACCGATTCTGTTTGTGATTTTCATGGATAGAATCTCAAGGTGTAGCCGGGGGGAGGAGTGTGTCCAGTTTGGACTGAGTTGCTGCCCCAAGCGAGGGAGTTCAAATACAGCATAAGTTTTAGGCAGGGGATGATGTTTTGAAGGCGAAGGGTGATCACACCAAATGTTGATTTGATACAGATTTGCTTTTCCCTCACTTTGTGTTTTATGAATTGATGAAAATAATAAACAATTAATATAAAAATTTTATGAATATATTTTGTCTGACTTTAAAGACTTCACACCTGCCTAAAACATTTGCACAGTACTGTATCTCGGGGTCTTGTTCACGAGTGAGGGAAAAATGGAGCGTGAGATTGACAGGCGGATTGGTGCAGCATCAGCAGTAATGCGGTCGTTGTACTGGACCATCGTGGTGAAGAAGGAGCTGAGCCGAAAGGCGAAGCTCGCGATTTACCAGTCGGTCTACGTTCCGACCCTCACCTATGGTCACAAGCTTTGGGTAGTGACCGAAACAATAAGGTCACGAGTACAAGCGGCTTGTAACGGGAAAAATACTGCAATGACTTGTTCAGTTGTGAATGACCTGTTGAACTTTTAAGAACTGATTATCTGAAGTTAAACAGCTGCATGTAGGCAACAAAAGGAGCTTATGTCTTGTTTAGAGAATGGCAAAGGTAGTAATTCTTGTTGACAAAAGGGTCACACTGAAGACAGGGTGTCTGCAGATAACACCAGGGGGCTAGTGTGGGTCACTTTAATGACTAGCCATCTGACTCCATATGACCCCGGTGTAGACCCAGAACACGCTGGAGAGATTATATATCTCATCTGGCCTGGGAACGCCTCAGGATCCCCCAGGAGGAGCTGGAAAACGTTGCTGGGGAAAAGGACGTCTGGACTACCCTGCTTAGCCTGCTGCCAACGCGACCCGGCCCCGGATAAGCGGCGGAAATGGATGGGTGGAAGTCCAGTGAAGAACCTGAAGTGGTACAAAGGTAAGCAGTAAACTGCACGAGGTTGATGAGGCCATATTATGCTCATTTTCAGGTTCATACCTTTATTTAGGAGAATAGGTTTACGCGTTTTAATGTTCAATAAACAATACATTTTATTCGAACTGCCTGGATCTGCAGCACCTCTATTTGCCCTGTCTGAAACGCTCCGTTTTAGCTCCTGTCTTTTTAAGGCCCCCCTCCCGACCAGCCCATTCTGCTCTGATCAGTCAGCTGCTCGACATGGCAAAACCACTTTCCAAACTTCCCTGCCTTCGCTCTGACTGGCTGTGTTTGAGTATTGAGGGCGTGCCAAACTAGCCGCTAGGTGGGCAAATGTGTGACTTAGTGACGTAGATAAGTAACGGAAGAAAACGCCGGATTACAAACGAGGCGTTTCAGGCAGTTCAGGAGCAGTGTTTTCTGTGAGAAAGAGCAGTTCCCTTTGGCGTGAACTATGGGCTTTGTAACTTTTCAGACATAGACATTACATGAACAGAAAGCTATATAACATACTAAAGGAAAGGGAAAAACTCCAAAAGCATAATATGGCCTATTTGTTTTTTAAAGTTTTGGTTAGCAAAAAAGGAAAATATTGTAAATTTCAGTTATAAAAAAGGCAATTTTCAGGGAACAAGTAATGGTTCAGAACATACAACTTTTCTGCAGCAATGGAAGTAAATGAAGCCGTGAAAGTTGATGCAAACAATTCTTCCTGGTGTCCCAACTTCTGTTGATTACTTGAGTACAAACCGCCTGTCTGCATAAAAGCAATGTTGGAACAGACGGTTTTTACACCCTCTGAAGAAAGTCTCAGATTCAACTGTGAAGACTTCAAGCTGCAGGTTTGACAGGTTGAGTGGCAGTAACCAAGCCATTGCTAAGAAGGCAAAAATAAGAAAAAGAGGCTTGCCTGGGTCACGAAGCACCTCCAGGGGACTACTGAAAAATGAAACAAAGTCTTCTGGGCCAATTAATCAAAACTGAAATATTTGGTTCATCGCGCAAGGGTTTTATAAGCCGTTGAGTGGACAAAAGGATGCTTCCTCTGTATGTGACAACAACTGTCAAACATGGAGGAGGAAGCGTGATGGTCTGGGGCTCATTGCTGGATCCAGAGTGTTGTGGCCAAATTGGGGCATCCTAGCGGATGTTCCGGCCTGGGATGTGGTTCAGGGGTGAGGGGACGGTCAGAGCGAAGGCCAGGTCACCAAAGAGATAGTATGTGCCTTTTGGAGACACTGAACACTAGAAGTTTGTGTTTTAAGTCATAACATTAAGTCATGTCTTAGTTTCCTGCGTACGTGTCTTTAGATATGCTGATTAAGAACATGTAATCCATCTTGTCCAATGGAATGATTGTTTAGCTTATAGACCTATATACTCGTTAGAACCTTGTCAACTAATCAGAACTTGCTATGTTGTAAGACTGATCTGACTGTAGTATTTTCTCTGTGTACAGACTCTGACTCAGACTCTGTAGTCATCAATAAAATTGTACTTGATCATTGCAGGGTTTCTCCCTCTCATTAATTGGTTATTTTCTGTCATAGATTGAAGTTATCCATTACAAGAGTCGGCGACTTGCACAGAGTGACTGGCACCCTGAACCAAAAAGGCTATGACAGCATTTTTTTGCAGCACCATGCAATACCCTCTGTAATACAGGCAATTGAGGAAATGGTCAACACTTGGAAAGTATAAAAGCATAATCACTTATTCTGAGGGTACATACAAATATTTTATTTAAAATACAAATATGTAAACGGAACTCGTTATTCGCAGATGCCGCAGATCCAATGATTGGCTTGGAAGGGAAAACTTGATCGGGAAGAAAATTATAGATGCTTACTTTCTTACACCAGGTGTTATGGTAAATGTTTAACATTGGGCTCTGCTTGTGCTGTACATTGTCCCAAAAGTGTGTTCATGGTCCCCAAATGGTGTTATCATTTAATGTGTGCTATTGGATCACTCAATAAATGACACACAATATTTCCACACTTGCACATCCCTCCAAAGTTCACAAAACTGCATTTAAAGGACAAGATGCATTGTGTGCTGAGCTCCTCTGAGACTCTTATGAGGTTTTGCATGGGTCGGAGTGTATTTACTGTGTATTTATTAGTTAATGCTTTGTTTTGTTGTTTATTGTATTTTCACTTGTATTACCTGCTTGTAAACAGGGCACTGTAGCAAGAGACATAGGCTCATGTTCGGAATCGCCTACATAAATACTATCTATCACATACTCAATGAGTAAATACTGTATACTGACTACTTAAAAGGGTAGTTCACCCAATTTCAACTTTTTGATATGTTTTTCATCATATACCAATTTTCTATTTTACACATAGTATTGTCATGCATCGTTTCACAATTATACAGTAGAATGTAAAACAAGTCGGAAAAATTACCCCCTACATAGGGAGTTGTTTTTCGAATTGTGAAAACTATAGCCGTTTCCAGTCAGGGGGAGGTCCTTTTATAGTTCTCTGAGTGACGTACAACCAAAGACGGGCAATTCAAATTAGGGGGAACGTGTTATGCAAATCAGTCGATACCTGTGCTGTGATGTTATAGTGATAGCATTACACCTAGATAGCAACTCATCTACATTATCTGTGATCATGGCTGACGAGGTTACTAATTCCACTGCAGAATTAGATGATGACAACTTTATGGATATTTTGGACAGTGGAAATTCAGCCGGAATTTAGCGACGAGGAACTTCGACAGAGAGATCAAGAAATGCAATAACAGTTACTGGCAGCAGGCGAACCAGCTGGAGCTGAAGCGATAGCAGCTCAGCCAAGGTTGGACTCAAACTGGTGGTGAATTTGTGGGTATTACCTGCCGATGGCTATGGAGACAGAGTGTATGCTGCAGTGAGCGGGACCGCACATTTCTGCTGTCAAGTATGACACCCTCTAGCAAAGAAAATGGACAGACGTGTGTAATTCAGCTTGAAAGCTTTGCAGCGCATACAGACAGCGGAGTTCTGGAGACCAATTTTAGAATACCGAGAGCCGAGACCTGCTGGGCCTTGGCAAGGGGGCATTTGACAGTAAGCAGCTAGCTAGCTAATATAATAATGTCTCATGTTGAACTTTTTTTTTACATGTGTGGATTAATTTGGGACTGTACTAGATGTTGCTGTAACAAGGTAGTGGCTCCTCCTAAATTTGTCTTGATTTACTGTATGTTAGCGAATATTTTTGTCCAATACATTGGCTTGGTAACGTTAGTTAGCTAGCATCAATGTATACGAATTTAGGAGATCAAGTTGTTCTTGACCCTATAAAATTAAAACGCTATTTTCTGTATAAAGTTTGCTAGTACTAGCATAATATTTTGCGATAGGAACACTGTAGCTGTTTAGACTAGACAACCCTGTTGACTAACAATATTTTTTTTTTATTACATCAGTGATATAAATGTGCATCTATAATTGTTTTCTACAGTGCCTTACAAAAGTATTCACCCCCCTTGGCTTGTTACTTATTTTGTTACATTACAACCTGTAATTAAAATGTTTTTTTAATCTGAATTTTATGTGATGGATCTGCACAAAATAGTCTAAGTTGGTGAAGTGAAATGAGAAAAATATATATAAAAAATACTTTTTAAAAATAAAAATCGGAAAATTGGCATGTGCATATGTATTCACCCCCTTTGCTATGAAGCCCCTCAAAAGTGCTGGTGCAACCAATTACCTTCACAAGTTAAAGTGCACGCTGACGTTTTCTGTTATTTTGTCCTATTTGTTATTTGCTTCACAATAAAAAAAAAAATCACATCTTCAAAGTTGTAGGCATGTTCTCTGGATGAAATGATGCAAACCTTCAAACAATCCATTCTAATTCCAGGTTGTGAGGCAACAAAACATGAAAAATGCCAAAGGGGGTGAATACTTTTGCAAGGCACTGTATATAGTACAGCATAGTTTGAAAAAACTAAATTATGTGTTTTATTGTTTTAAATTTTGTCTGGCTTCATATCGTTTGTTTCTGGAATGGATGTTATGCGGACAGACTTCAGGGAAAAATAATCATATCCCCCTACCATTTGGTAGAATGAGAGAGGAGTCCCTTACCGATCCAGGGCCTGACGAGCCAACTGCTTCAGCTTGCCCTGCAATCCCTGGTCCGAGGTCTCATTGGACTGATGGAGCAGGGCATGGAAGAGAGGGGAAGGGAGAGATGGAGACTTGTGAAAATGAAGCAAGATTAATTTAGACTGTCAACCATGTGTGCATGTGTGTAAATAAGTATAGGCATTGAATCAAGGAAGCCTACTGTCTGGATGCACAGCTCCACAGCCTGCGTGTAGAGCTCAATGGCCTCATCACTGTTGCCCTTCTCATCTTCGTCAAAGGCTTGTGTGACCAGGAAGTGGGCACGCTCTAGGTCCACTTGCTGCCTTGACTTCAGTGGGTCCTTGTGCTGGGCCTGGACTGGGGGTGGATGGTTAGAGACAGCATTGAAATGCTTACCCTTCCATCTTCAAATTAAATATTTTGTTTGCATGCCTAAGACTTCTAGAAAACAGTTCAGCCGGATTTATTACATCACAGGACACTACATTTAAATTAGGCTGTTGTGGACTGCTTGCAGCTTCAGCTTCTTTCGACCATTAGACACATTTAAGGTTACATGAATGGATAGTTAGATATTAAAACTGTTCTTCCATAAAGCTTGTTGAGAGGATGAATATGGGGCATACTCAGATCCCATATTGCTGTAATATAAAACTAATGTGTATTTAACAAGTGATACAGATGTTGCTTATTTTACAAAGACAATTTTAAAAGGGACGGAAAATACCCTTCACAAATTACAATAAATATGTATATTTTAGTGATAAAGCAAACTATTATATTATCAGAGAAACGGTTGTCTTCAATCTTATAATTCGTCTTTATTCATTGAAGATACCCACTTCGCTGTTTTTTTTTTTGTCTGTGTATATCATACTAAAATGAAAAAGAGGGGCAAACAAGACAGTTGTCTGCAGAGGTTAGAAAGATGGGGGGGGGGGGGCTTTCACGAAACAAAAGAAGTTAAAGAACATACTGTGAAAAATGGAATGGGTTCAATTAGGTTTTAAGGTTACTGTACTGGCACTGGGTGTCACAATCTGTGTTTATAGAAAGCACCAATCAAACATGAGAGAACTGTAACTAACTACTGGTTGTAAAGTGTAGAAACCTGCCACATAAAGCACTGTATTGCAGTTATTGTCTCTAAAGGCTTTACTACCAAGTATTGGATGATGGTACCATGATGTTGGTCTGAGTCTTTGAAATAATTAAAAAGTAAAACTTAGTTTCACAACATATATAAGTGTTAAAATATATAGAGCTCTTGCTAATTCAGTTTCCAAAGATCGTAGGTTTTGTTCTTACTTTAAACCAGTGGCAGACAAAATGAGTCTTAAATATTAAATAAATAGATAAATCCTAGAGGAAACACTGAACTTGGTTGTTATTGTCCCCTTTATGCATGCAAGTTTAAAATTGTTCCAAATAGAAACCACTTATGAATATGAACAATAATGTTTAAATGCAGACATATTGTAGGGACTAATAGATCATACTGGTGTGATTGTCTGCATCAAAGGGTTAATTCAAGCATTTAGTAAGTGCTTTAGGAGCAGATTTCAAAATATCGAGATATATATCATGTATCGCAATATAGCCCAAAAATATTGCCATTATTTACAAGCCATATCACCCAGCCCTATGCATGGGTGTCCATAGTTAATTGTGATTAATCGCACATTTTTTATCTGTTTAAAACTGACCATGGAAGGCACATTGTTCATGGTTTTGATACTCTTATCAACATGAGAGAGGACAAAATATGCTTGCTTGATGCAAATGTAGATAGAACGTCTGACTAAAAACACTGCGTACACTGCATAACAGGTACGTACTTTGATCAGCTAAATGTTCCATTACTTAAGTATTAAAGCTCACTCACACCTCTTGAAAAAACCAGAATGTAATTGTGTCCAATTTGAGTCACATGGGGAAATACATAAAGGCTCGCAAGCGAGATGTTTCGGGTCTAACGTACTGTCTGCATGGAGTGCTTAGCTAGCAAATGTTATTTAAGATTAGATGTTCTCCTGCAGTAACTCAATTTAAATCGACAGTACCTGGAAATAACTTTGGTCTTGTCGACACACCCATTTGGCAGGGTTTGTAGCTGAACTTGCCATTCAAAAATACCATTTTGTTACTTGCTGGTTGCCATCCAATTTACGACTGCGTTCATTGCATCCCAAAAAAATGGTCGCGTTAACTCGTTAATATCGACAGCCCTAATATAATTCTATATATATATATTTTTGAGGGTTGGACGATTAGACGAATCATCGTATCAATGCAAAAATGGCCGTGCCGATGTCTACGGCTGCTTGTCATCACCAGCTACCCGGTCTGTTTGCCCTTGTGTTATTTGTTACTTTCTGTCTACAAAATGTCAACACCTTAATTGTCTATGATCGGCAAACACTACTAGCCTATTGAACATCTTCTACGGCTGTATTCCATCGAGTTTCTGGAGTAAGGATTTTTCACTGTCCTCTGCTAGCTAAACTGCCAGCAGAAATATGTTGCCCGCTCTACGAAAGCCTGCGCCAGAGAAGACGTACTAGGAGACGGGGTAAATGGGCCGGCACCTTAGTCAAGCTAAGATCCGTTGCTAACTCTCCTTCCCACCGCTTGGGGTCATTCGGCTTTCACCAGCTCACCGCTGTCAGACCATGGCAGCAATCCCGCTCCTCTTCCCGTTGTTCCCTGGAAGCGAGATGTACGTCTTTACGACCGATTCTCCTCGGCACAGACTACAGCGGAATGCTCTCTCGTAATGTCACACTGAGGCCGAGACTCTGCACCACAGTCTGCGGCATTAACCTTCATGTAACAGGTAGAGCTGTACCTGTATAGTAGGGGATCTTGGCTGTATTCCCCTGACGGCAGGAAGGCCAGGGAACTGGTCCCAGCCTCCCAGCACAATTCAACTAAACCTACACCTCACAAGGCGGGTAGGAGAAAGGGGGTTCAGGAGATTTTTTATGTCATGGGCCTACCTGAAGTGATGGGTGATCTGTGCTGCTACCTGACATAGGGCTGCACGTTGCAGCACTTCACAGCTCCCTCCCTAATCCTTCCCCTGGCTGTTGTAAAGTTGCCCCTACTCTGGAGAACCTCTTATTTAAAACCAACAATTTCACAATTAGAATAGCCAATTCCTCATTTATTTCAGTGAAACCAATGGGTATAATGAAAAATGAAAATAAAATACAACTTAAAGCATTACCCTCAAATTTAAGATAAATCTCACCGGTGAGGTACTAATAATCTGGGACTGGTATTTGGAGCATTAATTATCAATGAGACTATTTCTCAAAATGACCATAAACTCTACATGCGATAACCCTCATTAAAACAGGGGACTGCAAACCCCAAACACAATTACCCTTGTAACACAATTAAATCACATTTCAGAAATAGCACATCACATTTACAGCAACAACAAGTCTGAAATGTTTCCGAGGAACAGTCAGGTAGAGAGTCCGTGTGTGCAACTGGGACGGTAAACAATTCAAAGTTTGTATCGTCCAGTGTCTTTCAATCCATACCGGAGGGTCTCATGTGGCAGGGAAATGGTAAGCTACTCACAGTCTGCATTAGCATCGAAAACCTCCGTTGGGGGGTGGGGGAGAACAGGTAAATACGGGGAAAGAGATTTGGTAGTCCAAACAACGCAGAGCAAACGAGCCACTGAAACCACGTACAGAATAAGCCGATATAAACTTAAGATGCACTGTTCTAACTCAGAGACTTGTGCCTCGACTACGTGACCGACTACACTTCTTCACTGGGCTAGCTACGTAGCTTGGCCACAGCTCCAGGCAGCTAACTGACCTCCTTCTCTTCGGCGTTCGGTCCCTCTTCTCTTCCCAAGAACGAGCTGACCGAACTAACCGGCACTTTTGAGCACAACTACCGCAGTTAAAACAAATAAAAACGAATTGTCCTTGTTGTGAACAACGCTTAATTATCTTCCGTTGGCTTGCCAAAACTTACGCGCTCTCCCTTCCTCTCCCCTTCACTCACGCCGTTCCTCATTGGTCCAAAAACTCAGGCCCACGTCTCTCCATGCGCTCGGAGAGAGCACCCCAAAGGTACAGTGCATGCACACAATAAAAAAAAGTGTTTCAATGTTTTACGTCACTTCTGTGACTGGCCACATTCAGAATCTTCTGTCTTTTCCAAAGTAACCCGGCGACATCAGAATCTGGAAATACTGCCCCTGTTAAAATGGCTTTGCTAAATGCTAGATCACTTTCTAATAAGACCTTCGTTCTCAATAACATTTTCTCCTCCCATGGATTAGACTTCTTACTGTTGACGGAAACTTGGCTAAATGTTGATAAGATCGCTCCACTTGTTGAACTATGTCCTCCAGACTGTGACTATCTCAGTACGCCCACCCTCACTGGTCGTGGTGGCGGTCTAGCAGTTGTTTTTAAAAGCCATTTTATCTGCCACCGTTTAACCCAGATGTCTTTCTCCAGCTTTGAAGTGCAGTTAACAAAAGTTGGACCGTCAAACCCCTTTTTAATTGCCCTTGAGTATCGTCCCTCCAAAACACAAAGATTTTATCTTGCAGTTTGTGGACTTCCTATGACAGATTATTCCTAACCTCCAGAGTGTCTTGATTATTGGTGATTTTAATATTGATGTCTGCTGTCCGTTCAAACCACTCGTTAGTGACTTTATGCATTTAATTGAATCTTTTATTCTCACCCAAATCTCACTGATCCAACTCATAATCTTGGGCATACTCAATTTAGTTCTGTCTTCTTATTTTCCTATTAACAACCTCAAAATAATTAACCCGTCTTTCTGATCACTGTATGATTCTGTTTGATTTCTGATCTCTGCCTGTTTTACCCTCAAAATCTCCTCCCTGCTCGCTGTTCCCGCCATATAAATACCCGTTGTCAAAATGTTCTCTGCTGCATTTCAGCTGCCCCTAATATCCACATTATTGAGGCCTCTCCTCCTCAACTTAACACAGATAAACTCTCCACCTTGTTTGGTTCTACCTTCTCCTCCATTCTTGACTTTGCTCCCCTCAGAATAAAAAAGCCAAAGCCTAAATCTCAACTGTGGCTAAATGACATCACCAGAGCTTTAAGGAGGCAATGCAGAAAAGCTGAGCGCAGGTGGAAACTAAACAAACTTCATATTTCCTTTGACATTTTGAGAGACCAGCTAGTCCAATATCAAGAGGCTGTTAAGAGGGCGAGAGCTGAATATTTGACATCATTTAAAAAAACTGTCCTAATCCTAAGGTCCTTTTCCCCACTATTAAATCACTAACATGTACCCCCTCAAGTCTGAGCCTTGAAGGGTCCATTGTAAAATGTGAAGAGTTCTCTACTTTTTTTAATCAGAAAGATCCAACTCATCCAACATCTCGGCTCCAGCCTGTGACCAAAATATTACCCTAGCCTGTTCTTCCCAACTGAAATGTTTTCAACCGATCTCTCTTACCTTTCTCAAAGATACTGTTACCAGCATGAAGTCTACCATGTGCCCCCTAGATTTTGTTCCTAGTCGCTTGATAAGGGAGACTTTTGACACAATTGGTCCCAGCATTCTTGCTATTGTAAATAGCTTTCTGGCCTCCGGCTCTGTCCCATCCTGTTTTAAACACGCCGTGGTCCAGCCCCTATTAAAAAAAAAAACCTGGATTGCACAGCGCTTAGCAACTACAGACCCATTTCAAAACTGCCTTTCTTATCCAAGATACTAGAAAAAGTCATTCTGTCCCAGTTGGTACCTTATCTAGAACAACACCATATTCTAGATAAATTCCAGTCAGGTTTTAGGGGGGCACATAGCACTGAGTCTGCATTATTGAAAGTGTATAATGACCTGCTCCTCACTGTCGACTCTGGAGATTGTGCCATTTTAGTTCTTCTTGACCCGAGCGCTGCTTTTGAAACAGTGGATCATACTATTTTTATTGACCGCCTTGAGCATGGGCTTGGCAGGGCCTTCCACAACGTTCCATTCTGGCCCCTGTCCTCTTCTCCATTTATATGTTGCCTCTAAGTAAGATAATCCAAAAACACAACATCTCCTGTCACTTTTACGCTGATGACAGCTCTACTTTCCTCTAAAACACAACTTTCACTCCAATTTAAATTCTCTTACGGAATGCCTTAAGGCAGGGCTGTACGCTTACTTTTTTAGGAGGTAGCACCAGTGCCTGCAAGCTAAAGATTTCAGTAGCACAGAGAAATATTTAGTAGCACACACAGCTGGGCAGTGAAACACTTGTTTTATCAGAAAAAAAAAAATACCTAATTTACTTTTTTTGTGCACCTTCTGCTCTTTATCTCTCTATTGCCATTTTTGTAGGCACTTTAATATAGGCTACTGTAAACATGTGCAGAGCCAACATGAAAAAAAAAAAATTACCAATATTATTTTTTGGGAGGGGGGTGGGGGCCTGGCGTTATAGGCTGTTACATATCAACCTAATACAATAAGAACTATGAAAGAAATAAGAAACTATTAGCTAGGCAACTGCAAGGACATTTCAACATAAAAAAGCTAGCTACATGATTATCAACTAATTCAAACAAGTATTTATTTCTGTCAACAAGGTGGTGGAATGTTTCTGTGAAAGCGACGCCCCTACTGCTAACGTTGACAATGCACAGCTACTCCTGCGGTCTCTGCTGTGTTGTAGGCTAATCTTAACTGTAAGTTACATAACGTAGGCCTGAACAATTTCACCGATGTCAATATATTCTTATTTTACAGCTTGTAGTCACGGCAAACGTTAGTTGGCTAACATGAATTTAACGACGAGTCGGCGACTGGTTAACAGGCTTTTTTGGTTTAGGTGATGTGACCTTTCACATAGATATGCGCAGCACTCAAAAACGCTCTCCCGCCCAACAACAACCACTTTCTCGTCAATAGAAGCGAAGCAGTGCATTACGTTGACTTGTAACAACTTTTTCATCATTTGGGTTGATGTCTGAATTTTGGTTGATTTTGGTCTGAATAGTACTGTCTTCTTGTATGCTCGGAGTATTCTGTTTATATGAATAGATACCAGCACAACCCACGTACGAATGGATACATATTTCTATTCGCACCGCATCATTTTTTGTAGCATTTGCTACCAAAACTGTCGCAATGTACGGCCCTGCCTTAAGGACATTAAACACTAAACACATTAAACACAAATTCTGGAGGGCTCACAATTTCCTCCACTTTAATGAAAACAAATCGAATGTTGTTCTCTTTGGCCCCCCTAACTCCCCTAACCCTAACTTAATTACTTGGAATTTAGGTAATCTTCCCTCCTATTTAAAACCCCACTCCAAGAACCTTGGAACGATTTTTGACTCCGCTTTTAAATTTGACAAGCAGATAAATGCAGTGGTAAAATCCAGTTTCTTTCTATTACGGACTCTGAAAAAAACAAAACCTTTCCTTTCACTGAAGGATTTGGAAAAGGTCACCCATGCTCTAATTCTTTCCCGTCTGGACTACTGCAACTCCCTGTACACTTGAAACAGCCAGTTATCTTTGTCCCGCTTGCAGCTGGTCCAAAACGCTGTGACCAGGCTTTTGACTGGGTCCAAAAAGAGGGACCAAATTTCCCCTATCTTGGCCTCTTCACTGGCTTCCAGTTCGCTTTAGAATTGATTTAAAGATCCTGATATTTGTCTACAATGCATTGAACTTGCCCCCTCCTACATCACAGATCTACTGAGACCATACACTACCCCCAGGCCTCTTAGGTCTACTGAATTGGAACTCCTGGCCATCCCACACCAGACTAAAGCTCAGAGGTGACCACGCATTTGCTGTAACAGCACCTAAATTATGGAACAGCCTTCTCTCTCATCAGATTTGCCCCTTCTGTCGATTGGTTCAAGTCTCAGCTCAAAAACCTTTTCTTCTCATTAGCGTTTGCATCTTAGTGGTTTTCTATGCACTTAGCTTGTATATAGTATGTATATGTGTCACAACTGTTTTTTGTTGTTGTTGTTATGTTTGACATACTGTATCTGAATGTATTGTACAGCACTTTGATCAGCTCTGCCTGTTTTAAACGTGTTCTATAAATAAACATTATTTGATTTGATCGCTGGTTGTTCTTTTTGGGGCGATGCATGTCATTTTGTTTTGCTAATTTAATGGTCTGCCTCCTTGAGAATTCACCTCAAATAATGTAAATAATTAACCTGTAAAGCGCAATTGCAAGCTTGCGCAAATAGGAACTGGCAGTTGGAGTTGGGCCGTATTATACATGTTGTCGTTGCTGTCTTCCCAGTCCGAAAGTCACTGAATAATAATAATAATAATAACAATAATAATAATACTACATTTAATTTATAGGCGCCTTTCTAGACACCCAAGGTCACCGTACATGGCAAAGAATATTAAACAATATATACAAATATATACAAAAATAGGCACAATATAACATTTGAAGTTCAATAAACATAAGACAGACAAAAGGTATTGAGGCAGGGAACATCAAATATACAGTACTGTGCATGCAAGTTTTAGGCAGAGGATGCTTTTTTTAAGGCGAAGGGTGGTCACCCCAAATGTTGATTTGATACAGATTTGCTTTTCCCTCACTTTGTATTTCATCAACTGATAAAAAAAAATAAACAAACAATTAACATTTATATTTTTAGATATTATTTTTTTCTAACTTTAAAGACTTCCCACCTGCCTAAAACTTCCACAGTACTGTATATATATATATATATGTATATCTATATAATCCCGCCTCGAAACCCACTTGTTTATATACATATATATAGATATATACACACACACACACACACACACACACACACACACATACATACATACATAGAATAAAAATAAAAAGTCAAAGATAACAAACTAGGGGTAGGCTAAGGAAAACAAGTGGGTTTCGAGGCGGGATTTAAAAATGTTAATGGAGTCAGATTTCCGAATCACAGGGGGAAGGGAATTCCAGAGAATGGGAGCAGCAGCACTAAACGCTCTGTCCCCCATGGAACTGAGTCTGGTTTTGCGGGTGGTGAGGAGACCAGTGTCAGAGGAGCAGAGGGTACGAGAAGGCGTGTAGGGTTGGAAGTCAGAGAGGTAGGAAGGGGCTAGTCCTTGGATAGATTTATAGGTAAGAAGTAAAATTTTGAAGGAAATGCGAGATTTGACGGGAAGCCGATGAAGAAGAGTGGGAGTGATATGTTGCCAGGGTTTAGATCCTTGCAGCTCAATTCTGTACATACTGGAGCTTTATTTGATGCCCCGAATAGAACACCATTGTAATACTCCAGGCGTAAGGTGACGAACGCGTGAATTGATGTTTCCGCAACTGTATCTGTTATTAATGGTCTGAGTCTGGAGATGTTCTTCAGGTGGAAGAAGGCAGACTTGGTGACAGCTTTTATATGTGGTTCCATGGAGAGGGTGGAATCCAAGACCACACCAAGACTTCTGACCTTGGCAGAGGAGCAGATAGAGGAGCCGTCAATAGTGAGGACCACATCAACCTTTTTGAGCAGAGCCTGAGGAGCCACAATCATCAGCTCAGTCTTGCTACTATTGAGCTTAAAATTTTTTGGGAACATCCAGGATTTCATTTCAAGTAGGCAGTTTGTGAGTGAGGGGGTAGGGAGGATTGTGTGGGGTTCGGTATGTATGTAGAGCTGGGTATCGTCTGCATAACAGTGGAAATTGAGTCCATGTTTTCGAATTATTTGTCCCAGAGGAAGCCTGTAGATAATGAATAGGATAGGCCCCAGAACCGAGCCCTGTGGTACACCATGGCAGACTGGTGCAGGGGAGGACTGGGCCATTCCTAGAGCCACTCGATGGTACCTGCCAGATATACACGACCTGAACCATGCATGGGCAGTGCCAGTGATACCCAGGAGCCTATCAAGGCGGTCTAGGAGGATATTGTAACAGACTGTATAAAAGGCTGCTGAGAGGTCGAGAAGGATTAATAGAGTTAGGTTGCCAGAGTCAGCTGCCAGGAAAAGATCATTGACGACCTTGATAGGTTCATACAACTCATGGTGAGACATATGGGACTGTAGTTGAGCAGCTACAGTGCGCTCTAGGATTTTGCTTAGGAATGGAAGGTTGGAAATAGGCAGAATAGTTATTTAGAGACTCGTGGTCCAAACCCTGCTTTTTAAGGATAGGGGTGATCACAGCCATCTTAAGCTCTGGAGGGACAGAGCCAGTCCTGGTGGAGGTATTTACAATGTTAACAATGAGGGGGAACAGAGTTGGCAGACAGGTCTTGACTAGGGAGACAGGCATAGGGTCAAGTGTGCAGGTAGAAGATTTTGATCGAGTGACCAGAGCAGAGATATAGCAGCATCAATAGGCTGGAAAGTGTTATGTTTGCATTTTACAGGATTTTAGTGGATACAGCCAGCAACGGAACAGCTGGCATGGATGAAAGCTGGAGCTGGTTATGAATAGCTTTGACTTTCGATTGGAAGAAATCCAGGAACCTGGTGCAGACTTCTGTAGACCCCAAATGACAAGGGGACCACTGCCTGCTGCTCTTGCGCTGTCTCAAATCGCATACTACTACCTTTTTCTTTTAGTTGGTACTTCAGCTGCACTTGCAAATTATGTAGCCAACCGTTGCATACATTTTGGCATACTGCATTTGACATTGTATGTATTGGGACATACTAAATATTTTTCTGGCGTAGGCATACTATATAGTATGGTAGTATATGGTAGTATATGGGTATTATTGAGACGCAGCATTAGTGTTAGCATAGCGTGCTCAGCAGGATGGGGTATTCACAAATGCTCATGTGAATTGGTAGTATTATTTTTGCCTGCAATAGGTTATACGTTTGCAACGACAGCAAATTGCTTAATTTAGGTCATTCGGCTTGCCGGTTGCATCCTGTTTAAAACACATAGTCCCAAATAGGAAGTTTTATATTATTTTTCGCAACGAGCTCTTCCATGATTGCATTCGTTAAAAATATCATACGGGAGTGGGGAATCTCCCGCCCCTTCGCACACTGCACACATACCTACGCAAATATTATGGCAATTGCCGGTTGTGGGGCAGGCGGTGGACGATTGAAATATTTGACCATATCGCCCAACCCCAATATATTATTTTATATATATATATATATATATATATATATATATATATATATATATATATATATATATATATATAATATATACAGTATATATACAGTATATATATATATACACCCACACACACAGTGCTCAAAAAGGAACACTTAAATCGCAGTGGATCTCGATGAAGAAAATACTCAAGTTGAAACTCTTTATTGACATACATTGTGTAAATGGTCAATGGAAACCAAACTCATCAACCCATTGAGGGCTGGATTAAAAATCACACCGAAAATCAAAGTGAAAAATCAAAATCACAGGCTGATCCAACTTGCGTAAATTTCATCACAACTACTCATAATGTGCTGTGTTCGAAATCGACGAGCTCCTGAACAGTCTGTGGCTCTACTTGCCGGCTTTGGAGGCGCCGATACATAATGTCCCAGAGGTGCTCAATTGGATTCAGGTCTGGGGAACGTGAGGGCCAGTCAATGTAATCGATGTTGACGTCATCCAGGAATGGCCTACACACTCTGGCCACATGACGCCGGGCATTGTCCTCCACGAAGAGGAACCCAGGGCCCACTACACCAGCGTAAGGTATGACAATGGGTCTGAGGATTTCATCCCGGTACCTAACAGCAGTCAGGGTACCGTTGGCTAGCACGTGGAGGTTTGTGCAACCCTCCAAGGATATGCCTCCCCAGACCAAAGTGGCCTAAAGTGATTAACACCTTAAATTAAGGTGTACAGAATTATTAGGCAACTCAATTACAATTACAATTAGGTAAAATGGGCCAAAAAAAGAGATCTGACACTGAAAGTTAAATGTCTAAATGTTTTTCAGAGAGATGCAACACTCTTGAAATAGCTAAACTATTGAGCCGTGATCACCAGACAATCAAACATTTTGTTTTAAATAGTAAACAGGGTTCCACAATACGCAGGGAGAAGAAAAGGCACAAAATAACTGCAAAAGACTTGAGAGGAATTAAACTTGAAACTACCAGGAACCCATTATCCTCCAGTGCCACCATATTCCAGAACTGCAATCTACCTGGAGTGTCCAACAGTACTAGGTGTCAAGTGCTCAGAGACATAGCCAATGTGAAGAAGGCTCAAACATGACCACCTCTGAACAAGATACACAAGTTGAAGCATCAAGATTGGGCCAAGAAAAACCTGAATACAGATTTTTCCAAGGTTTTATGGACAGATGAAATGAGAGTGACTCTTGATGGACCAGATGAATGGGCTTGTGGCTGGATCACTAATGTACATGCAACACCACTTCAAGTCAGGCGCCAGCAAGGTGGAGGGGGGGGTACTGGTATGGGCTGCTATCAAAGGATGAGCTAGTTGGACCTTTTCCGGTCGAAGATGGACTGAAAATCAACTCCTAAACCTACTGCCAGTTTCTGAAAGATACATTCTTCAAGCAGTGGTACAGGATAAAGTCTGCAGCATTTAAGAAGGCCGTGATCTTTACGCAGGACAATGCTCCATCCGATTCATCCAGGTACTCCAGGGCTTGGCTAGCCAGAAAAGGCCTAAAAGATGACTGAATAATGACATGGCCTCCTTCCTCACCTGACCTAAACCCTATTGGGAACATGTGGACCCTCCTCAAACGTAATATTTACAGGGGGAGAAGACAATACACCTCTTTGAACAGCATTTGGGAGGCTGTGGTGGCTGCCTCAGCAAAAATTGATTGTGAACAGTTTTGGAAGAAACAAACAAACAATGTCCTATATTTACCTGTATTTCATACAATTGCAATACTTCCTTAATACAAGATTGAAAGACACACCCTCATGCACGTGCACGCACTTCAAAAAACATGTTACAAAAAACATGGGTTAATACTTCAATCAGTGCCCTGACTGAAGCACTGCCAATACAACTGGAGTCTGTCTGTCTGTCTGTCTGTCTGTCTGTCTGTCTGTTCAGTGTGTACAAAAGTCTGTTGTGATATGTTGGGTGAGCAAGTCTGGTGCAAATTGGCTGCCGTGGTATCACCAAGACTGATTATTGTGTGTGATAGCTGTCTGTCCGTTCGTTTGTGTACCTAATTGGCTTCATATTTTTAAAGCGCTTTGAGTCCTGAGAAAAGCACTAAAAACTAAATCTAATGAATTATTATCATTATTCAGAACGTCTGCCCCCCCCCCCCCCCCCCCCCACAGCAGCGGCGAAGTGCGGCCGGTGGCGAGCTGCCATGCAATGTCTATGTAAACCTGCGGCAAATTGCAGCCAAACTAAAAGGTTTAACTTTCTGCGGCGAATTGCGGCCAAATAATAGCCGTGGCATGTTGACCTGTTACCAAAAATGTCTTCCTATCTGAAATACATAAATCGGCATCCCATCCCACTTCACTGAAAAATGCCGTCGGATGTTGAATGAAACTTTGGTGTCTAGCGAGATATATATATATAATCAAAACGTGAAGATTAAAAGTAGGTTACAATATCATTAAATCATTTTGTAGTTTTTATTTTTTGCATCAATGCATCGTAACCATAAGAGAAAAATTCATCGATGCTTTAAACACTGATATTGTCCCAGCCCTAATTTAAACTGACGTGTAATGTAAAAATCATTAATAATCACTTATGAACGTAGTCATAACTTGAGCATAAAGCAGTCACATTACAAGTGAACAAAAGACTCAGACCCTAAGGGTGAACCACTAATTTATGTTTCCTGATCTCTCGTATACCGAGCCTATGCAGCTATCACATGACCAGTGAACAAACGACTGATACCCCTTTTCCTTCAAGCATGTTCCTGGGCTGGTTCAGAGCCTGAGCCAAATCTTGAACCTGTTCTTCACTTTTCAACCGCCAAAGAGCCAGCTCTCAGCCAGGAAAACGGGTTCCAAACTGGCTCCAACTCTTTGCTGGTCTAAGACCAAGAACCACTTTTAGCCCCGCCTCTAATCGATTTTGATTAGCCGGCTGACAAAGATGTGACATTGATGAGTGCTGCACTTTTGCAAAAGTTCAACTATTACATGAGGTGCTCTGTCAAAAATGAAAAACTGGAAGGGGCCGCCGCTTTGAACAGCACCATGACCAAGGAGGCGTCATTGCTGGCCCAACTGCTGGCCAGCGTCTTGGCGATGCAGGAGCGTCAGCTGGAGATCGATCTCCGATTCCAGCAGACCCCAGGAGAACCGGGACATGCTGGTCCGGCTCCTGGAAGGGAGAGCGACAATGGACTCATCCTGGCACCCGCACGTCCAGAAGCACCTTGGACTGAACCCCGAGGAACACCGGTGCTGGTTCCAAGCCCTGGCCTTTACTTTAATAAGACGCTGAAAACCATGATCCGTAAATGTACACATTTATACACGAGCTTAGTCGAAATTGGCATAAATGGCTAGATTCCCTGTTGTTCAGTGTGAGAGAAGTACCCCAGGCTTCCACAGGGTTTTCCCCCTTTGAGTTGTTGTATGGGCGACAACCGCGAGGTGTCCTAGACCTGGTTAAGGAAAGCTGGGAGTGTGGGTCTAGCGACAGTAAGAATGAAATTCAGTATGTCTTGGATTTGCGTGCAAAGCTGCACTCACAAGGAATTTAGCAGAAAGCCCAAGAGCAGCAGAAGCACCGTTACAACAGGGGAACTAGACTCTAGTTCCAATTTGCACCGGGAGAGAAGGCCCTTGTATTATTGCCCACCTCTAGCTCAAAATTACTTGCAAAGTGGCAAGGGCCGTTTGTGGTCACAAAGCGAGTGGGGGATGTAGACTATGAGGTGGTGCGTACGGACAAGGAAAATAGCACCCAGATATTCTTCAGTTCAGTTCAGTTTTGTAACAATCTCTCGCCAGGCCAGCAAGCGGATGTCGCCAAATTACAAGAACAGTTCGCTGATGTGTTTTCTCCCCTGCCTGGGCGGACCAAGCTCATAGAACATAGATACGACGCTAGGTTTGACGGTGCGTATGCGTCCCTATGGACTGCCTGCTCACAAGAGAAATGGGTGCGATAGAAGAGTCATATAGTGCCTGGAACAGACCCATTGTGCTGGTGGTGAAGCGGGATGGGTCTCTTCGGTTCTGTGTGTTGATTACTGTAGGGTGAATGAGGGTGCTAAGTTTGATGCGTACGCGATGCCGCGGGTCGACGAATTCCTGGACCGGCTTTTGGCAATTGCCAGACAAACCAGCCTCAATACTGTCGCACAAGCCAGTCGCTCCAGACGCAACGAAGTGTGGAGATAGGTCTGGCATTGCGAGACTATGCTGCCCCTGATGCATAGGTCTAAGCTACAGCGCATGTAAATTGTATGTTACTGGATATTATTTAGCTAAAATTTGTTTTTGCGCAATCGCGTAACGTTGGGTTATTATTAGCTAAGCGTCGATATCAATGTATTTAGATATTTCTAGTGATGTTAAAGTTTTACATTTTTGTGCCAAGCTCCCCAATGCCCTGTTAATTTAGCTAAGTTAACATACAGTGCATCCGGAAAGTATTCATACCCCTTCACTTTTTCCACATTTTATTAGGTTACAGCCTAATTCCAAAATGGATTAAATTAAAACAATTCCTCAACATTCTACACACAATACCGCATAATGACAAAGTGAAAAAGGTTTTTTAGAATGTTTTGCAAATATATTAAAAATAAAAAAATAAAATATCACATGTACATAAGTATTCACACCCTTTACTCAATACATTGTTGAAGCACCTTTGGCAGCAATTACAGCCTCAAGTCTTCGTGAGTATGATGCTACAAGCTTGCCACACCTATTTTGGGGCAGTTTCTCCAATTCTTCTTTGCAGATCGTCTCAAGCTCCATCAGGTTGGATGGGGAGCGTCGGTGCACAGCCATTTTCAGATCTCTCCAAAGATATTCAATCGGGTTCAAGCCTCTGGCTGGGCCACTCAGGGACATTCACAGACTTGTCCCAAAGCCACTTCTTTGTTATCTTGGCTGTGTGCTTAGGGTCGTTGTCCTGTTGGAAGGTCAACCTTCGCCTCCAGTCTGAGGTCCAGAACGCTCTGGAGCAGGTTTTCATCAAGGATCTCTCTGTACATTGCTGCATTCATCTTTCCCTTGATCCTGACTAGTCTCCCAGTTCCTGCTGCTGAAAAACACCCCCACAGCATGATGCTGCCACCACCATGCTTCACTGTAGGGATGGTATTGGCCAGGTGATGAGCAGTGCCTGGTTTCCTCCAGACATGACGCTTGGCATTCAGGCCAAAGAGTTCAATCTGGTTTCATCAGACCAGAGAATTTTGTTTCTCATGGTCTGAGAGTCCTTTAGGTGCTGTTTGGCAAACTCCATGCGGGCTGTCATGTGCCTTTTACTGAGGAGTGGCTTCCATCTGGTCACTCTACCATAAAGACCTGATTGGTGGAGTGCTGCAGAGATGGTTGTCCTTCTGGAAGGTTCTCCCATCTCCGCAGAGGAACACTGGAGCTCCGTCAGAGTGACCATCGGGTTCTTGGTCACCTCCCTGACCAAGGCCCTTCTCCCCCGATTGATCAGTTTGGCCGGGCGGCCAGCTCTAGGAAGAGTCCTGGTGGTTCCAAACGTCTTCCATTTGCGAATGATGGAGACCACTGTGCTCGTTGGGACCTTCAATGCTGCAGAAAATTTTTTGTACCCTTCCCCCAAGATCTGTGCCTCGATACAATCCTGTCTCGGAGGTCTACAGACAATTCCTTGGACTTCATAACTTGGTTTGTGCTCTGACATGCACTGTCAACTGTGGGACCTTATATAAACAGGTGTGTGCCTTTCCAAATCATGTCCAATCAATTGAATTTACCACAGGTGGACTCCAATCAAGTTGTAGAAACATCTCAAGGATGATCAGTGGAAACGGGATACACCTGAGCTCAATTTGGAGTGTCACAGCAAAGGGTGTGAATACTTATGTACATGTGATATATATTTTTTTTTTTTTTTTTTTTATTTTTTTTTTAATACATTTGCAAAAAAATTCTAAAACACTTTTTTCACTTGGTCATTATGCGGTATTGTATGTAGAACGTTGAGACATTTTTTTTTATTTAATCCATTTTGGAATTAGGCTGTAACATAATAAAATGTGGAAAAAGTGAAGGGGTATGAATACTTTCCGGATGCACTGTAACATTACTAACTTTACTAAAACAGGGTTATGAAAGTCAAAACAATTTTCTCTCAATCCAACCTTCCTTTTTTTAATCAGCAGGATGAACTTGATAGACACATTCTGAAGAAGTTGAAGAAAGTGGTGAAAGTGGTAGTCGCATTGGGGACACAGACAACTTTTGTCTACAAGGTCATTGACTTGCTTATTTAACAAATTCAAATTTAATACAAAGTATTTATTTTATGAAAATGTTCAGCCCCAAATTTATTAAGAGTAGACTGATCAAATTGGACTGCTTTCAAATTCTACCCAACTTGTTTTTTTTATAGTTTTATTCATTTAATTTAAGCAGCTGGTTTGTGATATTTTAAGTGGCTATGTATTTCACATAATTGTTTTTAGTTTACTGACAGTAATCAGTCTCAATTCATAATGAATTGTATTAAATGTATATCAGAACAAAGCATTGAACATGTCTCATACCATGGTTTTTCTGGTTTGAGCCAAAAGCCAGTGTTGAGCCAGTGTTGAGCCAGTGCCACAAAAAGAGCCAGGCGTCTCTCAAAACCTGCTTGTTCATGGCACCACCATGCTGCAGCCTGTCAAATTGATCAGAAACGCCCACTAGTTTGCGACCTGGCTGACGAGGCGATGCCATTGGAGTGAACCAAGCGAGCTCCCCGCTTTTGGTGTGCATTGTACGTTACTCCAGTCACGAGTCATTTTAAAGATTCGAACGACACATCACTACTTCGGTAGTCAACACGGAAGTAACAGGTCGCTAATGTAAAAACCTTTTTTCGACAATAAAACTGTCACTATTGGAAAAACGTTTAGTAACTAACAAAAAATCTGAACATTTGACGTAAAACGTGAAAATGCATTTGACCTTAGCATTTTTCTCTTTCAAAGCAATCTATGAAAATAGGGGGCAGCCAGCAATCTTCTTCCTTGACTCACCAGCATTGTGGAGCGCTTGGACCCGGTCCAGGTACTCATTTACTTTGTCCTGGATACTCTCCAGCTTGGACCCTGCCATACCTGCATAGATCAGGGCTTGGGCAGCCTCCTGAAAACCATAAAACTTAAAACTAGCATAAAGCGTAAAACTATACTCTATAACAGGTAAGACAGCAAAAGGCTCGTGATTAGTTAGACCCGTTAGCTAAACGGTAAGGAACATGCTAACATTGATTAAATCATATGTTAACAAACAGTGACTAGTCCAATAGAGCCAAACCTTGTAATAAAATACAGCCTCATTGTATTTTCCATTCTGGTCACAGGTGACAGCAGTTTTAGCAAATTTTAGAGCGTCCTGCTCTAATGCTGTACAATCCATTGTCGATCCAGCCAATATGATATAGTTATGTTATTAATGCTATCAACCCTTTTTCTTTGATGTCAGCAGCCAACTAACTTGCTAAAGAAGATAACTGAAAAATATCACCTCCAACTGGAAACACCAATCTTACAATTAAGTAGAAATTACTGTCTTATCTGTCTGAGCTGGGTTTAACGTAGATTTCAAAACAACAACAACCCTTCCGGGTGAGGTTGCCAGATCAGATCGACAATTTCCAGCCCAACCACAGTCCAAAACAACATGTGAAGAACCGCGTTAGGGATTTGATCGTCATCGTCTACACCATCAACATCTCTTGAGGAAGAGAGGCGAGGGCCAGGAGTCAATTCCCATTGGTTAAAGTTTTAATAAATACTTCATGGATCATGAAAAAGTTGTCTTTCTTTCTTTTTTCTTTTTTATGTCAGAAGGGGATGAATTGATTGTCTTTGTAAAATGCTATGTAGAATTCTGGTCTGTATGACAAACAATAGTGAGTAGTACAGCAGATATTTAATCAATGGTGCATATCATTACACTGTATGTCTTGAGGTGTTATATATTTTAATGGAACGTTTATATACAAATTCTGAACTGAAACTACATGGATCACTCAATTGCACTTGGCTCCTGTGTATCAAAAAACACAAGTGGATATAACTATATGCTAAAACACTAAGGCAGCCTTTTTAATAAATAGCAGTGCTTTTTGATTACATTGTACAATCAGTGCAGCATATATACGTATCTCATATCTTAATAAGCATACTTCACATCTCATATTTTAATTGAACGTTTATATATAAATGAAAAAAACCATTTCAATGTGAAGCTAAATATCGTTTAAAAAAAATGGTAAACGTCTATAGACTGTTATTAACGAAGATCAATTCGTCACAGTCTACAGAGGGTTATTAAGGTATATTATCGACCGCTGCAGCATACTTCATCTCATATCTTAAAATGTTTATATTTAATCCACTAAACAATGGCAAAGAAATGCTAAATAACTTTTTAACTTTTTTTTTAAGCGTAAAATGAATTCGTCTTATTTTACAGACGGTTATTAATGTATACGTTTACGTTTGGACCGCATATGGTTATCTGTCAGTGTCCTAAATGGCATGGGGACTGTGGCTGCCTGAGGGAACTCAGGCTGTCTGGGCTCCAGGTCTGCAGCCTCCCTCTATAGATGTGGCTCGAGAGCCGCAGGTTCGACACCCCTGGTCTACACGGTCGCCATATTGGGGCGCTCAACAGTCAAGAGTTGAGTAAGTTAGACCGCTTGACAAAATGCGGTTGGCATGTGCGTTAGTTGTACAAATAGTCGAAACATTAAAAACGGGCATCAAGAGATGTCCTTTAACAAGTAGGCCTACATGACAATTTTATTGTATTTTACTGTAAGTAAAAGTGAGCATGAAATATTGCTTCAAACCATAGGCGGTGGGCCGAAAGCGTTTTCCGTGTTGCTGATCGATCCCCATGACAGAGTAAACACATTTTTTTATGTATTATCTCAAAGCCTACGGAAATTTGTTGCCAGCTCTGATTTGATCATGTATTTTCACAAACTTAGATTTTACTTGTAAGTCTGTCCAGGTAAGTCCCCGGATAGCTCTAGTTCATGAACCAATCAGATTGCATTGTTTAAAGTACTTGAAAATACAAACCAATCGCGTACATCTTAAATAGATAAATGTAAACATGAAGAGCGGTCTCGAATTCTTTTTTTGCTTTGGAAGGTCCCTAACTGAGTGAAATGACCCAGAAGTATCAGAGTGGCAGCCATGATAAGTGCTCTTCAAATTCTCTAAGGCTGTATCCGAATTCCTCAATAAAGTATGTCCTAATGATTTTCACTATGTATTTTTCCTTAACCCCGAGGGAAAACGTCGTAGGGTTAAGGAAAGACATGAAAGATAACTCATAAGGACTTAGGAAAAGACAATCGCGTTGCTTAAGGAATCCGACTGCACTTACACTTGGCTACGTGATCATGCGACGGTGGTTTTCGTGGGTCGTTCGTGTATAAACTACAATGTCCCACAGATTATTGTAGCCTACAAAAAGCGCATTTTAATTACTTTGCCGGTGCGTTGTCACCGTGTTGTTTCATAGCCTATATAAACGTGCGGGCAAGCCAGATAGGCCTAAATATACTAGTCTACTTTATTACCAAGGTTGGAATTTATGGAATGGTGTCGCAAGGAATGCGGCATTTGCTTCTTTCCTTTCGAAAAGGCTAGTCCAGTGCTAAAGTACACAAGTTAGGAAGCATTGAAGCACTTTTCCTTAGCACTTAAGAGAATTCGACCAGTACTTATCATGGCTGCCACTTAGATACTTCCGGGTCATTTCACCCAGTAAATTTTGGCACCGGGACAACATCACACTGTTCAAGTGAACTGCAACAAGCACTGTTAGTATCTATAGGCTACAGCTCTTGCTAATTCACAGTTAGTTTCCAAAGAGCACAGGTTTTGTTTTTACATGAAACAATCTTTAACTTTGAGCAGTTTAATAAAAAAATATACGTTTTATTGAATATAAAATGACTGATGAACTGGTTTAAGTACATATTCTTAAATCAGTGAAATATGCAATATTTACCTATTTATATTAGTAAAAGCATTGTATTGTCGTTTTAAAACTCAGCTGCGCGGCGGTCGTCACTGGACTTTGTGAAATTCTTTCAAATTTAAGGTCAAACGGGCACAGAAAAATTGAGCGCTTCTCTCGCCAAAATTCCTACCTCTTCCCCTTAACTAGGATTAATTTTGAACAAAACCCCTGTCGGGACATGACCTTGAGCGAATCAGTCAAATATAAGTTATTTAAAATCAATTTCATATACTTTGACTACGTGCTACCCTAAATGAGAAGGTTAGCACGAACCCTTTGAACACCGACAAGACAAAAGCCTCCTTAAGAAACCACAAAAATAAAAATCCATCCAAGGAAAATGGAAATACGCCCCCTTAAAATGACCATTGCTTTCTAACTGCGGTAAAATAACATGCAGTTTGACTACGGAATGAGATTTGTGCTTAAAGTCTACAAAAGTAAAAGCAAAATCCACAAACAAAAAAGAAGATAACCAAAAGCATAACTAAAATCCAAAAACAAAAAATTTAAATCCAAATGCAAAAAAAAAGACAATCTAAAAGAAAAACAAAAATTCAAAAGAAAAATATAAGAAACTATAAACAAAACTAAAATCTATAGTAAAAAAAATTATAAAAAAAATAAACTAAATATTTTTAAGTTAAATCTTACAAATCTATATTTGTTTCTTATGGCTTTCAGTTTAGTCATTTTAATCCACTATTTTCTTTTTTTTGGTTGTGGATCTTTCTGGCACAAAAATCACCTGAGGGCGGGGTTTAAAAGATCATTTCTATTGGCCCATCGTAATTGGAGTGACAGCTAATTTTTCGGCGCATTCTTAAACGCATCATCATTATGCTCTTGAAGTCTTTGAACAGCAAAGCAGCAAATGGTACTAGAACGCCAGGGCCGAATAGATCATTTTTGATCAGGCTCTGCCTCTCTTTCTTATATTAATTGTGGTTGAATATAAAATAGCTTTGTAACTTAAATAACTTCTAATTGCCCTGTAGCCTACCAAAACCCATCGTATAATCAGCTTTTAAAAAGTAGATATTTGGTGGAAATGCTTCAGCCTACGTTTGACACTGTTGCCATAATCCATGATTCTGGCACCGCTATTGCAGAGTTCCATTGACCCACGATGATCCAGGCCCAAACTGATTCTAGAACACCAGCTCAATTTATATAAATCTAACTCGTAAGATAAATTTGGCGGTCATCATTCTTAGCTACTTGGACTTCGTGGCTAACGTTGAGGTGTTTCCTTTTGACATCCACTATATATATATTTATATATATATATATATATATATATATATATATATATATATATATATATATATATATATATATATATATATATATATATATATTATATATTTAACTGCTGTTGCTAGGTATCTAATTATAATCGTAGTCATTATAAATGCAGGTGTTTCCGTATTTAGTAACTCTAACTGAGATTGTGAGGACTTGGCATTAGTGCCGGACCAATTTGGTGCCCTAGGCAAGAATTTAGCTGATTCCATTTGCACCGCAGCCATTTCCACCACCAATCATTGTGTTCATACACTCAGTACCCGCATAGCATTATGCATTTGATTTCCTTTATTTCAGAAACAAACAAAAAACACTAATTGAAACAAATTATAAATAAGGTATTGCACAAAATATGGTGCCAATGCAGACATCAAAATATGTATGAATATAATATAAAGAAGAGTATTGCACTCAAAAAACGATATATTCTACAGCCTCACTCGCCTTGCTTTTCTTGCAGCAAAGTCATCTTTGACATGATCATAATTAGACAGTTTGTGTTAGACTACATGATTTGTACTAATGATGAAAAGTCCACTGAGACATTCTTGCTCCACAGTGGATCTTAGGTAGCTTTTAATTAGTTTGAACTTGGAGAAGCTCCCTTCAGCAACAGCCACTGTAAGAGGAAGAGTGGCTGCGATTCTCAGCTACCCACATATTGAGGTACATTTCTGTCAGCTTCTTGTCAGGCAGGAAGGTAAAGAATACTATGTTTGACATTTTTTGCATGCCTGGGCTGTGCTGAGGTGTAGGGGACAGGAGAACCTTATGCTGCATCAATGCTGGGCTGTGCTGAGGTGCAGGTGTCTGCAGGTGGACCAGGATATGCAGGGGTGGGAGGAAAACATTTCAAAACTTATTCTGAAGAGAGAAGAGGAGTATGTGAACATTAGGTGTTACATTATATTATTAAAATAAAGCTTCTGATGGTCACACCGCTACTAATCTGGCAATATTAAAGCAGGAATAACATTGGCTAACACACGATGATGTCAGCACAAATGTATGTCAATTTTTTTAGGCAGAGAGTGAACGATTTGTGAAGTACACTTTAGCGTATTTTTCAAAATTTTGTTGTCGGTTATTCCCCAAATAATCGAATAGTCTTTCCAACTTTTCCAAATTAATTTAAGGTGTGAGTAACTGACGTTAACTCTAGCTATTTATTAAATTTACGAATTAGGCTAGCTATCGTCAAAAGTAGGCTTATAGGCTAATAGGCTAGTTCCAACGGTAACTGCTAATATTCATTCATCATCACGGCATTCCATACCTCTGTCTTGTTCCCATTGTTCCTCCTTTTCCTTTTCGTCCCTGGGCACCAGAGAGCTTTGGTCTATGGCTACTGTCACTGATGCTAATCGACCTTACCGCAGCCAGTGTCACAAGGCGGCACCGCTCGGCACCCTTCACTTGCAGCTTTCTGTCCAAAGACTTCAAGTGCATAATGATGATGCGTTTAAGAATGAGTGTTTTGGAGTGGAAAAATTAGCTGTCACTCCAACTATGATGGGCCAATAGAAATCATCTTCTAAACCCCGCCCTCACGTGATTTTTGTGCCAAAATGAAATATAATCCAAAAGCAAAACCACTGATCCACAACAACAACAACAACAAAAAAACATAAGAAAACAGCGGATTAAAATGACTAAACTAAAAAACATAAGAAACAAATATAGATTTGTAAGATTTAACTTGAAAATATTTAGTTTAGCTTTTTTTTATAAATTTGTTTTATTTAAAATTTTTGTTTTTCTTATGGTTTTCTTAAATTTTTGGGGGGGATTTTAGTTTTTCTTTTGGATTTTCTTTTTTTGCTTTTGGATTTTAGTTATGCTTTTGGATATCTTCTCTTTTGTTTGTGGATTTTGCTTTTACTTTTGTAGACTTTTGGCTCAAATCTCATTCCATATTTGACTAACTAGCAAAGATGTTTGCATTTAGAATTGTGATCGTGTGGGTTGAAAATCAACTGTGCGAAGTTACTGTAATATACAGTTATGTTGTGCTATTGGTATTAGCAATATATGATATAGGCCAATACTTGAAAGGGAAACTCACTGAGTGTTCATAGTTTATTTTAAATGATGCGTCCATGTCTGAAGCAAGCTAACGTTAGCTAGAGCAGTGTTATTAACGCTGTAACAGATTATAAAAACGTTTAACGTAGCCTACCCTTTGTAGACATATATTTTAATGATTAAGTTAACTTAAGTTAGATATGGAATAATTCAACTGCAGCTAGGAGCAATGAGATCGTTACTTTCTCCTTGCTTTTAAGTTTTGCCCATATCCTGGCCTTTCACTGTCTGTCTTTGAACTGTCTGTTATTTAGGCTTATTTACATAAAATTATATTCCAGGATTTATCAAAACGAACTGCGATGTCAATGCCTAAATTAATGGTTAATGTTAAACCCATGTTAAACCCATTATGCATGTTTTCATAACAGCACTTCAGTGCACAATGACTGACTTATTATGTCTGTGCTCTACAGACTAACATTACCAAGAGAGATTTTAGAAAAACAACAAGACCATAAGATGATCTGTAGCAGATGCTTGCAAGTTTTTATAGATTTAATGGAGTGCAATACTTAGGTGCAGTTGGCTTCCATGGACAGAGAGGCATATGACAAGTGGATCTTAAGTTCGCCAAATGAGATATCAAATACAGGAACCAAGTGTGGAAATAAGAGGATGGGAGGTATGATGATGCCATCAATCAACTAGGTTGTTTAAGAGCTGCAGATGAGGCCGTCATAAACCTAAAAAAAAACATTACAGACTGTTTTGGGTTGCACTGCAGGCCAAATGTAACTGTTATAGGGAGGAGGAAGGCAAGTAGAAAGTCTGAGGACTTAAGCTGTCTGTATGAGGCTGATGTAAGGATCAGTGGTGTCTGGTCAAAGTTTACCTTGTGTGGTGAGCACCTGCTTATACTGAATCCTGCAGGCTTCATTAACTGACCATATGCAGGTTTTAAATTAGCAAGTTTGGTTCTGGATAGGTGAGCCTGCAGGTGCCAGAGTTCAGTTTGGTAGGTTTGTAATAGGGGGTATCCTAACTTTTAAACATAGGCCTATAATTAGTATACTTATGCTATTCGGGAGCTTTTCATGGATCTGGTTTGCAGCATGGGTTTGTTTGTATGTAAACATTTAAGTTTTTTCAATATCATACATCCTAGACTGGTTGCCACAAATAAAAGAAAAACGTTAACACTAGGCTTACTGCTATTGTCATTTTCTTCCAAACATGTCTAACCCTTTTTATTATTGAAATGTCATCATCATCATCATCGTCATCCGCTTTGTCCGGGGTCGGGTCGCGGAGGTAGCAGTTCAAGCAGGGCATCCCAAACTTCCCTTTCCCGGGCCACATTAACCAGCTCTGACTGGGGGATTCCAAGGCGTTCCCAGGCCAGTGTGGAGACATAATCCCTCCACCTGGTCCTAGGTCTGCCCCGCGGCCTCCGCCCAGCTGGACGTGCCTGGAACACCTCCCTAGGGAGGCGGCCAGGTGGCATCCTTACTAGATGCCCGAACCACCTCAACTGGCTCCTTTCTACGCAAAGAAGCAGCGGCTCTACTCCGAGTCCCTCACGAATGGCTGAACTTCTCACCCTGTCCCTAAGGGAGATGCCCTTCATGACCATAGGTGAGAGTAGGAACGAAGATAGACCGGTAGATTGAGAGCTTTGCCTTCTGGCTCAGCTCTCTCTTCGTAACAACGGTGCGATAGAGCGACTGCAACACCGCACCCGCTGCTCCAATTCTCCGGCCCATCTCTCGTTCCATTTTACCCTCACTCGAGAACAAGACCCCAAGATACTTGAACTCCTTCACTTGGGGTAAAGACTCATTCCCTACCTGGAGTAGACAATCCATCGGTTTCCTGCTGAGAACCATGGCCTCAGATTTGGAGGTGCTGATCCTCATCCCAGCCGCTTCACACCGATAGCACACACTTTATTGAAATGTATTAAATAATTAAATTGTTTAGTATTCATTTGTAAGTAGGCCCATGGATATGATCAGAGCTCTAGGTGAACCACATAATGCAACGTCGTCATGATGGAAGTGAAGATGGTATCTTGGTCCAATCAACAGCATAGGCTATAGCCTACTTATGCGCTGGTTTTATAAATCTATAAATTATTTATCTACATAACTTTACTGTATATTAGAATAAGGTAGGCCTATCTAGTTATATTTTGGCGTGCCATGATTTTAGACACAGATCTGTTACCTAATGCTAATGCGGACTACCGGTTTGTTTGTCCGGTAGTAGTAGCCTACTAGTTCTAGCCTAGAATTTTGGAGCCTGGTGCCCGCGTCCTGAAACCGTAAGTCATTTGACGCGATTGCTGTATTCAGAGTTCTCGTTTTAAATATTGAACCCTTTATTTAGGCAAATGATTATATAACATGTAAAAATAATGCGTTTTACCATATGTCTATCGCAAAATATAAATTATTTCACTCATAGTAAAAGACTACAGTAATGTCAAAGTCGGCCGTATGATGTTTTGGTTTTCTAACGACTTAAGTTGGCTACACCGAAGCAACAACTCTGCAAATTTAAAAACCTTCTTCCGACACTAAAACGGTCACTTTTTTAAAAACTTACAATTTATACATTTGTTTTTATTAATGAACGTTTAGTTAGTGACAACATTTTTGAACATTTCACTGTTTAATCACTTGATTTTAAAAAACCTGAAAACGCGTTTGCCCTGCCTACATGTAGGCCTATAGAGAGCCTAAGTCAGTCCCTTCCGGTTTACCGCTATGAGACCTTATTTCGGAAAAAATATGTATGGAAGTCAACGGCGAGAGGCAACTTATATTTCGTTCTCGAAAGAATTGTGCTATGAAGTACACATATGATGTTTGTCAATTTAAAAGATAGTTTTGCACGTCAATAAAGTCGCCGGGACCACTGAAACCTCATTAGAGGGGAGGTTCTCTTTCATGACCACATCTTCAGGAATTTTGAACATCAGGCATGAAATAGAGCTGCCTGTCTGGTGTTGCCAGATGTGGCACAGATGTTACATTATGGTCAACACCAAATGATTTCCACATGGCCTGGTTAGGGCTACCCATGTCAGTGGTGACATCTACCACGTGTAGCCCTATGGTAGATGCCCTTCTTATTATTTCAATAATAATTGGCTTGTACTTTGCTCCATTGGTAGAATTGCCACTGCAATGGTATGCCACTACTTGCTTCCACCTTGTTGTGTATCCAGTCAACATGAAAACGCAAGCGTGTGTTGCTACTCCGATGTGACCTGGCACAGTCACATCACCATACAGTTTCCCTGTAAGTATATGCAACTCCACAATTGGTGTGATTGACATTTCGTCCAATGTTAACACACACTCCCTTTCAATATCTGTCAATGCATCTTCCTTTAGCTTTAAAAAATCAAATACTTCTGTTAGAACACCAGGCTCAAATCTAACACTTTGCATACGTCTTTGCAGGGTTCTTATTGCTGGCAGGGGATCTATCTAATTCTTATCTAATATCTAACTCTTGCAGGGTCTTGTAACCGGTTGGACCGGCAGCAAAGCGAATTTTTAACGCCTTCTTAATCGTGGCATTGCTCCATTTCATCCCCTTTCTGGTAAGTGTACCTAATGCCTTAATTTGGTCTTTTGAAAAGGTTTTACAAAATTTCTTGTCCTTCATTTTCATTGTTTTTTTTAGAGTTGCGTTTTCCTTCCTTAATTTGCTGAGCGCCGCTTTTGCATTTTTTGTGTTTTTTTTCTTGTCTGATTAATTTTTTCAAAAGATATGAGTTCCTGGCTGCTTCCTCACGGGTATGCTGACTGACTGCTGCCTGTCTCTCTTCACCCTCACTTTCCCTTCCTGCAGTCTCCTCATCCCTTCTTTCTTCAATCTTTGAAACTGATGTAAGTAGAAGACAAGGCACTGTTAATTTAGTTCTATTCTAAATAATATTACATCACTTCAAAATAAGAAATGGTACTATGACTAAGAGTTCATACTTGTTATAGCTGTATCGTCTTCAAGACTGTAGCTGTGATCAGCAGCTATGTGCTCTGTATTTACAGGTCCAGGGGTGCATTGTGGTGCAGGGGCCCTCCTCTTTTTAACCACAGAGCGATGTACGAAGATGGTGGGAATAGCATCTGCTCTTAGCCTAGTCTTACCTGTTTTGGTCTTGACAAAGTGGTCTGCCTCAAAATGTGCCTGCAGAGAACTGAGTTTTAGGTTTTGCAAGAATTTCCCTGTTCATTATTTTTAATAAACAGCACATTAAGCTTCAGTAATGTGGTCTTTGCTTGTAACAAAGTGTAAATGCAGTGTTTTGAATGATTATCTCACAGATTTTTTTGCTGTTGTAATCCTTTTTGATTATGAGATCACTCCTACAGACTTGAGCAAACCATTTTTTTCTCCTCTCTGTGTCCATGGGGAAACCATACATACGTACTCCTTTCTCCGAGCGATTGGAGCATCCCCACGCGTTGCAGAAAACCATGGTGCAGACTATATATATGTAATATATATGTGTAAGAACAACACAGTAATGTTAGCCTAAAATCTATCAACAAAGCAGGTGTTATTTTATATGGGGGTAATAAACTGACAGAAGGTCTAATTTCAAGGTCTAATTTAAAAGGCAGAATAAATTACAAAATCTAAATTTGACTCAAGGAGTGAATCTGACAGGAGGGAATGCCATTCCAGTATTTCAGAGCTGTGACTGCAAATGTGCTGTCACCTCTGAGTTTCAATTTGGAGTGTGGGATGGCCAGGAGTCCCAATTCAGAAGACCCAAGAGCCCAGGGAGTAGTGTATGGTCTCAGCAGGAGGGATATCTGTGTAAGAGTGGGCAAGATGATTTAGTGTGCTTTGAAGACAAGGAGATCTAAAGCAACCACCAATTACAAGACGTCAACCACTGTGGTAAACGGCATCTAGGCCTAGGACTTAAAATAGATGGGGCTGCATCCATATACACAATATAATCAGACAAGAGGGTTGCTTTTACAATTGTCGGTATGTTAACGCTAGCTGTTCACACTAATTCTCAAATAGCATTAGCGAATTTAACTTTACTTTTTTTTTTTAATTAATCATAGAACTAATCATACTAATCATATAACTACATATACATGTCGATGCATTCACAATCGAAATATTGCAAATCATGGTGCTTAGTGACTACTAATTACCAGAAAATCGCAGTTCTGTTTGTTGTTATTTACGATTTCAAATTAACCGCCTAGAACTTCCGGGAACTATCTGAGGACTACATGAATCACGTGACGATCAAGCGTTTTGAACTTCCGTTGGCGCAACTCTCTATATGGCCAAAGAACTTACATTGACTTGAGTGCTTCTATACTCTTTGATATGGCTCTGGTCTGAACAGCAAACGTGCAAGCCCAAATTTGGTGCTATACTTTGTCGGGGTGCTCAACAAAGTCCTCAAACAAACAGATTTAAAATCCCATTGAGGACTTTTTTATTATTTGAGGTCAAGTATGGCACGCCCCCTTCAAAATGCTTGGAGTCTGTCAGATGAGAAATGCCGCTCTAGCGTTTGTTTTGTTGTGACTGTCCGTGGAACGCGCTAGTTGTTTTAGCTTGCATTCCCTTTGTGTCTAACTTCACTTTTTACCTCACGATTTGAAATATGGTTATGTGTGCACAAGTGGTAGAATATATTCTAACTACTATATTAATTACCAGCCATTCTTATGGGGTCATTATTGTAGCAAAACTATTTGCAAAGCGTGTGCAGAGTTGTGTACCTGTATCTCAATCCGTGTGTCGTAATCAGGTTTGTAAGTGTAAAAAAAACATCAGTCTGTCTTCAGATTCGCAAGTGTATTGAGAGTTGTAAATGTGTAGACAAATCTGTGAATGCGTGCATAGATCTCTAAATGTGCAGACAAATCTGTAAATACGTACGTGGATATTAATGGATAAAAGTAAGTATTTTGCTGCAAGAGCTGAAAATGCAGACAAGCATTAATTACAACTCCCGCGAACCCTCTCAATGGGATGTGTTTTTACACGTGACTTTTGCTACACTTCTGACGTTGCAGAGATCTGCATTCTCGAGATCTGTGCGTGTGTAGCGATTTGTCTCTGTGATAGAGATCCGTCCGTGTGGCGATTCGTCTGTGTCTCAGTAGAAATTTCTGTGACTCCCAAAGTGCACTTCGACATGTAACATCCAATCAACGCGTTTATAATAATGTCACATGAGCCGGTAAATAAGCTTTCAACTAGGCTACATCTTAAACTAGGCTATAGAATATAAACTACGTTAGTCGTTACATTTGCCGATGTTGCAATTTAATTTAACCTCTCCGGGAACCATCACCTTATCGTGGTGGAGAGGTTTGTGTGTCCCTATGAACCTGGGGGCTGTGTTGTCTGGAACCTTGTGTTCCTGGTAGGGTCTCCCATGGCAAATTGGTCTCGGGCGAGGGCCGGACTAAGAATGGTTCAAAAACCCTCATGGAAAAAACTAAAAGAGAGGATGATACCCGGCCCGGAGGAAGCCCGGGGTCCCCTTCTGGAGCCAGGCCCAGGAGGAGGACCCGTCAGCGAGCGCCTGGTGGGGGCATAGCCCGAAAAAGCAACGTGGACAACACCAACGTCTCGCCTTCTCCGTCCCGTGGGCTCACCACCCGCGAGAAAAACCAAGGGGGTCGGGTGCGCTGCCAGAAAGGTGGCAGTGAAGGCAGAGGTTTTCGACGGATCGGACCCGGGTGGCAGAGGCTGGCTTTGGGGACGTGGAACGTCACCTCTCTGGGAGGGAAAGAGCCGGAGCTTGTGCGGGAGGTGGAGCGCTACCAGCTGGATCTGGTGGGGCTTACCTCTACGCACAGCCTCGGCTCTGGAACCTCACTTCTGGATAGGGGTTGGACTCTATTCTTCTCCGGAGCTCCCCAGGGTGAGAGGCGCAAGGCTGGTGTGGGGATACTCACGAGTCCCCGGCTAAGTGCCTCTATGTTGGAATTTACCCCAGTGGACGAGAGGGTCGCCTCCCTACGCCTGCGGGTCATGGGGGGAAAACTCTGACTGTTGTCTGTGCCTATGCACCGAACAGCAGTTCGGAGTATTCGGCCTTTTTGGAGACCCTGGATGGAGCCTTGTATGGGGCTCCTGAGGGGGACTCTGTAGTCATGCTGGGGGACTTCAACGCACATGTGGGCAATGATGGAGACACCTGGAGAGGCGTGATTGGGAGGAACGGCCTCCCCGATCTGAACCCGAGTGGTGGCTTGTTATTGGACTTCTGTGCTAGTCATGGAATGGCCATAACGAACTCCATGTTCGAACATAAGGATGCTCATAAGTGTACCTGGTACCAGAGCACCCTAGGCAGAAGGTCGATGATCGATTTTGTTATCGTATCATCGGACCTGAGGCCATATGTTTTGGACACTCGGGTGAAGAGGGGGGCAGAGCTGTCAACTGATCACCATCTGGTGGTGAGTTGGGTCAGGTGGCGGGGGAAGCCTCTGGACAGACCTGGTAAGCCCAAGCGTGTAGTGCGGGTGAACTGGGAACGTCTGGAGGAGTCCCCGGTCCGGGAGGCCTTCAACTCACACCTCCGGCGGGGCTTCTCTGGCATCCCTGTGGAGGCTGGGGGCATTGAACCGGAGTGGGCGATGTTCAAAGCCTCCATTGCTAAAGCTGCGTCTGAGAGTTGTGGTCTCAAAGTCTTAGGTGCCTCAAGGGGCGGTAACCCTCGAACATCCTGGTGGACACCGGTGGTCAGGGGAGCCGTCCGATTGAAGAAGGAGGCCTTCCGGGACATGCTGTCCCGGGCGACTCCGGAGGCAGTTGCAAGGTACCGACAGGCCCGAAGGACTGCAGCCTCGGCCGTGGCAGAAGCAAAGCAGCGGGTGTGGGAGGAGTTCGGAGAAACCATGGAGAAGGACTTTCGGCTGGCGCCAAAGCGGTTCTGGAAGACCATCCGACACCTCAGGAGGGGAAAGCAGGGAACCATTCAAGCTGTTTACAGTAAGGATGGGACGTTGTTGACCTCAACTGACAAGGTGATTGGGAGGTGGAAGGAGCACTTTGAGGAACTCCTGAACCCGACAAACCCACCCTACATGGTAGAGACAGGGCTGGAGGATGATGGGGGATCAGCGTCAATCTCCCTGGCGGAGGTCACTGAGGTAGTCAAACAACTCCACAGTGGCAAAGCCCCAGGGGTTGATGAGATCCGCCCAGAAATGCTGAAGGCTTTGGGTGTTGAGGGACTGTCATGGATGACACGTCTTATCAACATTGCGTGGAAGTCGGGGACAGTACCTAAGGAGTGGCAGACCGGGGTGGTGGTTCCCCTGTTCAAAAAGGGGACCGGAGAGTGTGTGCCAACTACAGAGGCATCACATTACTCAGCCTCCCCGGGAAAGTATACTCCAGGGTGCTGGAAAGGAGGGTTCGACCGATAGTCGAACCTCGGATTGAGGAGGAACAATGCGGTTTCCGGCCTGGTCGTGGAACAACGGACCAGCTTTTTACCCTCGCGAGGATCTTTGAGGGGGCCTGGGAGTATGCCAATCCGGTCTACACGTGTTTTGTGGATTTGGAGAAGGCGTATGATCGGGTTCCCCGGGAGATACTGTGGGAGGTGCTGCGAGTATGGGGTGAGGGGGTCTCTACTCAGAGCCATCCAATCTCTGTACTCCCAAAGCGAGAGCTGTGTCCGGGTCTGCGGCAGTAAGTCGGACTCGTTTCCGGTGAGGGTTGGCCTCCTCCAAGGCTGCGCTTTGTCACCTATCCTGTTTGTGGTTTTCATGGACAGGATCTCACGGCGTGGCCGCGGGGGAGGGGGGCTGCGGGTTGGTGGGCAGAGGATTGCATCACTGCTTTTTGCAGATGATGTGGTCCTGATGGCATCATCAGTCTGCGACCTGCAGCACTCATTGGATCGGTTCGCAGCCGAGTGTGAAGTGGCTGGGATGAGGATCAGCACCTCCAAATCTGAGGCCATGGTTCTCAGCAGGAAACCGATGGATTGTCTAGTCCAGGTAGGGAATGAGTCTTTACCCCAAGTGAAGGAGTTCAAGTATCTTGGGGTCTTGTTCTCGAGTGAGGGTAAAATGGAACGAGAGATGGGCCGGAGAATTGGAGCAGCGGGTGCGGTGTTGCAGTCGCTCTATCGCACCGTTGTGACGAAGAGAGAGCTGAGCCAGAAGGCAAAGCTCTCAATCTACCGGTCTATCTTCGTTCCTACTCTCACCTATGGTCATGAAGGGTGGGTCATGACCGAAAGAACGAGATCGCGGATACAAGCGGCGGAAATGAGTTTCCTCCGGAGGGTAGCTGGCATCTCCCTTAGGGATAGGGTGAGAAGTTCAGCCATTCGTGAGGGACTCGGAGTAGAGCCGCTGCTTCTTTGCGTAGAAAGGAGCCAGTTGAGGTGGTTCGGGCATCTAGTAAGGATGCCACCTGGCCGCCTCCCTAGGGAGGTGTTCCAGGCACGTCCAGCTGGGCGGAGGCCGCGGGGCAGACCTAGGACCAGGTGGAGGGATTATATCTCCACACTGGCCTGGGAACGCCTTGGAATCCCCCAGTCAGAGCTGGTTAATGTGGCCCGGAAAAGGGAAGTTTGGGATGCCCTGCTTGAACTGCTACCTCCGCGACCCGACCCCGGACCAAGCGGATGACGATGATGATGATGATGATGATGATGATGATGAATTTAATGGTATCTGGAGTTGCTGTTTCGCACCCAAGTTATTTTCTCTTATATATTCTAACTAATTCCATTAGTAATGGGTATTCAGTTAGTTCATTCTCAAACACAACTTTCAAATGATTTATTGCATTCATATGGAAGCCCTAAACTGCCATACCTTCATATGCAATATGCAGTATCAATTAATCCATTGCCTACACTGGGCGCAACTAATAACTATTGCTCACTGGGTGCTACAATACAGCGTAACGTGGCCGCGGACTGATTGACCGGCCCATTTTAGCCGCCAGAATTTTAAACTCTGATTGGATGTAGTGTGTCGAAGAGCACAGCCATTTAAGGAAGGCAAATAAAGGTTTATGCCGGGCAGTTTCACAACCATGTGCGTTCGATAACCCTCAGTTAAATATCGACTTGTCCATAGACGTTGACGAACTGAATACAATTATTATTTAGCTTAAGAGATGGTTTTGTGAAGTTACATTTAAACGTCACATTAAGAAATCATGCCATATGCTGCACTAGGCCTACTGATTATACAATTTAATTATTTACACTATAGGCTACTTGTGCATTATCAAAAGCTGCAAAGATAGTGACTATCAGGGGTGTACTAGGGAAAGAGTTTCAGCCCTGCTGCTCATGGGATGCACGGCCCCGGGGGCTAAGCTAAAGTATAGACACACTTGTAATTATGTTAATTATTTTTGCTAAAATTATTGTGTAACAGCACAGAAATATCATTATTATTGCTTATTTTATTGGATTAGCTAAGGATGGATACCAACGGCCCCGGGGGCACTAGGCTTACACATTTTAAGTTATTGTACCATGCCTTATTGCTCTCCAACGCAGTATTAAATTTGTGTAAATTAACATAACATCGTTATTATTTATTTTAATCAGTGAGAAGGAGGAACATGAGAGACATATTAAGTTCTTAGAAATATTATTGAGTGGTGAGGGGCATAAAATAAAAATGTCCTAAGTCCCATTTTATAAAAATGGCAACTACAATTTTCCTACAATATAACTAAATGTATGCTATACAAAAAATGTTTTTTCATCATATAGTGCATATTATTATATTGTAAATCTGCAGGGCTAAATATAGTTATTTATACATTGCTCCAAAAAATTAAAGGAACAGCTTGAAAACACATCAGATCTCAATGGGAAAAAAATTCATGCTGGTAATCTACAGCATAGAAGTATTCATACCCCTTCACTTTTTTCCACATTTTATTATGTTACAGCCTAATTCCAAAATTGATTAAATAAAAAAATGTTCTCAACATTCTACACACAATACCGCATAATGACAAAGTGAGAAACGTTTTTTTGAATTTGTTGCAAATGTAAAAAAAAAAAATTAAAATAATATCACATGTATTCACACCCTTTACTCAATACTTTGTTGAAGCACCTTTGGCAGCAATTACAGCCTCAAGTCTTCTTGAGTATGATGCATCAGTCAGCTTGCCACACCTGATTTTGGGGCAGTTCCTCCCATTCTTCTTTGCACTGCAGCTCCATCAGGAGCAGTTTGCACAGCCATTTTCAGATCTCTCCAAAGATGTTCATCCTCCACTGTCTGGGCTCTGGATGGGCCACTCAAAGACATTCACAGACTTGTCCCGAAGCCACTCCTTTATTATCTTGGCTGTGTCAGGGTCGTTGTCATTTGAAGGTTAAACTTCAAGAGACAGTCTGAGGTCCAAATGCTGACTGGAGCAGGTTTTCATCAAGGATCTCTCTGTACATTGGGAGAATTTATCTTTCCTTGATCCTGACCCAGGTCCCAGTTGCTGCCGCTGAGAAACATCCCCACAGCATTGCTGCCACCACCATGCTTCCATGATAGGGATGGTATTGGCCAGGTGATGAGCAGTGCCTGGTTTCTCCAGGACTTGGCATTCAGGCCAAAGAGTTCAATCTTGGTTTTATCAGACCAGAGGCCTGTTGTTTCTCATGGCCTGAGAGTCCTTTAGGTGCCTTTTGGCAAACTCCATGCGGGCTGTCATGTGCCTTTTACTGAGGAGTGGCTTCCGTCTGGCCACTCTACCATAAAGGCCTGATTGGTGGATGCTGCAGAGAGTTGTCTTGACATGGAAGGTTCTCCCATCTCCACAGAGGAACACTGTGAGCTCGGACAGAGTGACCATTCGGGTTCTGGTCAGATACTTGGACAAGGGGATGTCTGTTCAAATATCCGGGAGGCCAGATCTTTGAAGAGTCCTGGTGGTCTCAAACTTCAACAAAGCGAATGATGGAGACCACTGTGCACTCGTTGGGACCTTCAATGCTGGTCAACTTTTTTGTATAGCTTCCCCAGATCTGTGCCTCGATCCACAAGCCTGTCTCGGAGGTCTACAGACTATTCTTTGGACTTCATAACATTGGTTTGTGCTCTGACATGCACTGTCAACTGTGAGGACCTTATATAAACAGGTGTGTGCCTGGCCAAATCATGTCCCACACATTGAACTTTTGTGGACTCCAAAAAAGTTGTAGAAACATCTCAAGGATGATCAGTGGAAACGGGATGCAACTGAGCTCAATTTTGAGTGTCACAGCAAAGGGTGTGAATACTTATGTACATGTGATTTATTTTTTTTATTTTTTTGAATACATTTGCAAAAAATTCAAAAAATACCTTTTTCACTTTGTCATTATGCGGTATTGTATGTAGAATGTTGAGAAAATTGTTTTTATTTAATCCATTTTGGAATTGTCTGTAACCTCTGAAAATGTGGAAAAAGTGAAGGGATATGAATACTTTCAGGATCCCCCCCCCCCCCTGAAGCACCCTCAACACCACCATCCATGCCCCAATAGGGGTGATAGAAATCCTGCATATTATTATTTGTCTATTAATTATTAGTGTAATTACTATTTATATGTGATTTATGATTACAGGCCATTTAGACCTGCTCCATATTAAATGAGATATTACTTTATGATATTGCGCTATATAAACAAAATAAAATTTAATTTAAAGCTTCAACAGAAGTGATTTGGCTGAACATAAAATTACTGCCAACAATACCAACACCAAATAAAATATAAACTGATTCTTATGAACACTCCCAACAAATGTTTTATTTAAAAAAAAAATGTTGTTTTGGGGGGCTACATTCACTGCTAACGTGCAACACTGCCGTCACTTAAAACTGTTCAACACATGTTTAAACTAATATATATATTTATTTATTTTTAACATTAATGACCCATTCCATCCTGCGTCTATTTTGATTAGAATTTCTGTGAGAACTGCACCTGCTTTCTTGTAACTTTTGATCGAAACGAGGAAACATTCGACAATGCCTCAGCAAGTGTGTTTTCAGATGAGCCTATGCTCCTTTCATGTTCTGTCTTTGTTGCTGTGAGGTGAGAAAATGCTGTCCTTCATGCACAGATATGAAAGGAAGAGCTGTCTGTTGACTGCCATCTCACTTAGATGGGGATATTCCTCAAAGCACGAGAGCCATTTTCTGACAGTGCCATCTTTATACCAGAAGACTTTGAGTGTAGACCTACATTATTTGTAGAGTTCCAAAAGTGTGTCCTGCAAAAAAACGGGTGCAAGATCACTTAATTGGATTGGTGACTCAGTCTCTTCCCTCTTGCTTCTCTCATGGGATTCTCTCTCCTTATCTATCTCAAGTTTGCAGTGTTTTGTTCTCTCAACTTCTTGCTCCTCTCCTCTCTCATGCCCGCTCTCTTCTCCTTGTTCTTTTCCTTTCTCATGCGAAAAATAAATGGTCAGTGATTGGTTCTTGGTCTTTCCTCACGTCATGCACAGTTCACTTCTCTGACTGTGGCCTCCACTGTGGTCTTGTGATGGGCCCATCCTGACTAAAAAGTAGTCCCAAAGTATTAGTTACAACAATACCAACACCAAATAAAATATAAATTGACCAACACAGTAACACAAATGTATTTTTATTTTAAGTCCTTTTGGGGGGAAATGGTTTATTAACTGCTGTTTAAGACTTTAAACATATAATGAATGGTAGGTGGAATTTTCGAAGTGCGCGAAACTTTTAAAGCGACGCACGCAGAAATGTAACCATGGAAACTTGCTCTCCCCCTCACTCCTGCCTGGCTGCCTAAACTGGCTAGCAATCACAATCGTAGTGCACACACAGTATTTAGAGCAGAGATCGCCGCCTTCACGAGTTTTCTCAACTCCCAGTGCCTCCTGTCAATTCATTCACTATGTAAATAATTGCCAGCAACTAGCTGGCTGGTGTTGTTGGTCACGATTATTAAATCCTTAGCCATGAGAGGTTCTGGATCTTAGACCAGTAATGTGTTTACCTGGCAAAAGAGCCCGCTTTGGATGTTAATACGCAAAGAACTGGTTTGAGGTTAGGCACCGACCCACCAACTGCATTGATGGAAAGGGGTCGTTTAACCACACCAATTAGCCTACTGCAGTTTAGTAACCGAACAAGTAACTAGTAGTAGCCTGTTGAATAGACTATTGTTCTTACAGCTTTGATCTGCTCCTCGAAAGTAGTAGCATTACTGTCCACTTTATGATGCCCAAAAAGAACATCTATTTTTCGACATTTCGAAGCCTGCACCTCTAAAGCCTGCTTCCTTTTTTCTCTGACTTTTTCTGCACCTCCTTTATTTTTTGACATCTTAAGATGCTTAGCTCATTCTGCGTGCTATTTGTTCTGTAGGCTAGTTGAGAATGTTATGGTGCATTAACTAACTTTGTCGTGATTGGCTACTGGTGGTGAGTGAGTGAGCCCAGTCCACAGCATTGGTCTATACGCAACGAAGCACGCTCTGCGCTCCCCGCACAACAGGTTTGAGTTTGAGAGGGCCGGTAATGAGACATAGGCTACAGGGCCGGCCGGTAAAAATTATATTAGAATTTTTATATATATGTAATATATATATGTGAATATTTTATATATTTTTTATTTTTTATTTTATTGAAGTCCACCGGTCTATCTTCATTCCTACTCTCACCTATGGTCATGAAGGGTGGGTCATGACCGAAAGAATGAGATCGCGGATACAAGCGGCGGAAATGAGTTTCCTCCGGAGGGTGGCTGGCATCTCCCTTAGGGATAGGGTGAGAAGTTCAGCCATTCGTGAGGACTCGGAGTAGAGCCGCTGCTTCTTTGCGTAGAAAGGAGCCAGTTGAGGTGGTTCAGGCATCTAGTAAGGATGCCACCTGGCCGCCTCCCTAGGGAGGTGTTCCAGGCACGTCCAGCTGGGCGGAGGCCGCGGGCAGACCTAGGACCAGGTGGAGGGATTATATCTCCACACTGGCCTGGGAACGCCTTGGAATCCCCCAGTCAGAGCTGGTTAATGTGGCCCGGGAAAGGGAAGTTTGGGATGCCCTGCTGGAACTGCTACCTCCGCGACCCGACCCCGGACAAAGCGGATGAAGATGATGATGATGATGAAGTCCACCGGCCCACCGATGGGGCGGCCCACCGGGATTTGTCCCGGTATGCCCGATGGCCAGCACACCACTGGTGACTATAGACTACTTCACTATTGGTTTTACTGTAGACTGTGCAGTGCTAGGTTAGGCCCTATAATTTTTGTTAATTCTGATATAAATAACCATATAGCCCCTCAGGCTTACAGTAGAATCATACGCACTTCTGATGAAAAAGACACGTTTTGTGTGAACCAAAATGTGTTAATTAAAATAACTTCCACTATGCCAATATAAAATGCCAGTTAATTGTGCCCCTCACAACTCTTCTACAATTTCTGTAGTATTTGTCGATCAAATTTCTCTTGCTCACTTATTAAAAAGCAAGGAAAGTTGGCTAGTTGGAGATTAAACGGTTTACACTTGCATTAGTAGCCTAAGTATAACGTTACCTTAACTTAGCTAAATGAATACTGCATTCGAGAGCAATAACTTAAAACGTTAACATAACTAGAAATATTGCAACAAATTGCAAAACAATCGACCATTAGCATATCGTTCAAGTTTTATACTTTTTTACTGAGACACAGCTACGAACATCGACACACAGACAAATCGCCACACGGACGGATCTCTGTCACACAGACGAATCTTATGGAGTCAAATTGACGCCAAAAGTATTGTCGCCGTAAAAAAAAATCGCATGCGTAAAATTTTAAATCGTAGGCGTGGATATGGAACTCTCCTGCGTTATCAAAAACTATCTCATGAAAAGAAAAGATTTGTACGAAAAAGTTATGCTGACTAATGTAAAAAATACAATCACGAATATTTTTTTCTCACTCCTGTTCATTTTAATTTTTTACGTGTACGAATTAACTTTTTACGAGTACGAATAAACTTTTAAGTTACGATTCTCTTTTTGGGGTTTTGGCATTCATTTGACGTGGGGGCGGGGTCAAGCGAATTGGGACGACCTTGTTGGTCACTCAGTTGCCTTCGTCATTGGTATGCGCCGTGTTTACATGTCTGACGCACATCATCGCCTGGCTCTAGCTTTTACGGAAAACCGAGATACTATGGAGGTAAGTTGGATTACACTTGATATCGTACAATTGAAACTGTTACCCAACCCTACTTGAACGGTTTTTGCCTGTCCACCCTAACTTACACAACTTTTGAAATCAAACGGACTTTTTGGTTGAAGTTATCCATAAGTATAGCTTGTTAGGCTCATGACGATTCCTTCACATTTTGTCCACGTTTTAACAGGCGTTTAAGGTTGGGATGTTAGAGAGGCTACGGTTAAGAGTTCAGCAAGCTATTCAACGCCAACCTCTTGACATCGACTATTTAGAATTCGTCTTCAACCACGAGTTAATATTAATCAGCTCCTTGGCCAATCAGATTGAGATCCCACAAGATGTCATGCACTTGCTTTCAAACTTGTGTAGGCTGGTCAGCTCCCATCTGGATGAAAGACAGGGACCATCTACTGTAGTTTGTGTGTTAGATGGGGATACAGGACGCCCCAAGCTGGTTGTGTCAAAAGAGCACCTTCAACGCCTTGTTGACATGGGTCTGTCTGTTCCCTGCATTGCAAGACTGCTCAGCTTCTCAACGCGCACTGTCCATCGTCGTTTGCAGGAGTATGGTATCTCAATAAGAGACACATACAGCAGGATGCCAGATGAGGAACTGGATACCTTAGTGTCATCCATCAAGAATAGCTCTCCATATGTTGGCTACAGGTCTGTAAAAGGACGTCTGCAAGCCTTGGGTCATCGTGTCCAGTGGACCCGGGTGTGGGACTCGATGCACCGTGTGGATGCTGATGGCATACTTGCCAGGATGGCACAGCTGGGATGTGTGGTGAGAAGGGCATACTCTGTACGTGGTCCTCACTCCCTCATGCATGTGGACACAAACCATAAGCTCATCAGGCAGGTCTACGAGTCTTTGATAGTAGTTAGACAATACTTTCCTGTCATCTCTAGCTTCAGATATATAGGCCTACTGCTTCTGGTACTTTGTCAAAGTATCAGAAGCAGTAAGCCTCCCAATCTGCTGCTACGATCATCTTCATTTCTCAGGCTTTTATATCTTGAAATAACCAGTATTGTTACAGACGGAAACCCGTCTGCACTGCAACTAATCATTTTGTTTTTCAACAGATATGGCCTTGTGATCTTTGGTGGCATTGATGGCTTTTCAAGAAAGGTAACTTTTTAATTGTTCAAGGATAAAGAATGGATTTTGGTCTATCAATAAATTGAAATAAATGACTCAACACGAGCATAGAAACTTACATTGGGTATTGTTATAGATTATGTATTAGCCTTTACTTTCATTTCAATCAAGGGGTATTTCATTGTTTGACATACTGACAATTTAAAATATGTTTGACACTGCAACTCTGGTGGGGCAACGTGCTACAGTGGCTTATATATTTCATTTTCCTTACTTAGATCATGTACTTGGGCGCTGCAACCAACAACCGAGCAGCCACTGGCCTTGGTTTCTTTCTACAGTCAGCGGAGAAGCATGGCTTTCCATTAAGGTAAGGGTTAATTCTCTCCAGTTCTACAGTTTTTTCATAACTGTTGTGTGTTACAGCACTGTTTTTGTATAGCTTTTATTACATTATTATTAGTTAATCGTTCAAACTATTAACAGGTATGTTAATTAAATTATTGTCTGCTATATACAAAAATACATATTTAAATTTAAGTAGGCGTTTATTGTTGTGTGTGGGGGGGTTTAAACGTCTACTTTAGGGTGAGGACAGACCAAGGTGTCGAGAACGTTGACATTGCAAGATGTATGTTTAACGTTCGTGGCTGTGGGAGGGGAAGCTTCATTTCTGGCAAAAGTGTTCACAATCAAAGGTATGTAGGAACCCTGTGAAAACATCCCTGAAATGTAGGGCTTGTCTAATGCCCTATAGATTTAAAAGCATAGGATTGGGTCATCAAAGGCCTTTGAATCTGTAATGGGATATATGTGCACCTAAAAGACGTGCTGTCTCAGATATTCAAAATGAATGAGGTCTTTGACCTATTTTTTGACACGTTAAGGAGATTATATTTGCTTGACAACAATAGATATGTGTGTATGGTGGATTATTTCAGGTTGGCAAACTTTTTTTGCGCTCCCTTTTCCAGGATCGAGCGTCTGTGGCGGGACGTGTGGATGGCAGTGTCAAATGTCTTCTATGATGTTCTGCACAGTCTAGAGGAGGAGGGCTCACTTCACCCTGGCAACAGCCTCCACCTCTTTTGTGCACACTATGTGTTCATGCCTCGCCTCCAGGCAGCCCTGGATGCCTTCACCGATGGTTGGAATAACCATCCCATGCGCACAGAGCAGAATCTCTCCCCCAACCAAATGTGGGAAATTGGATGCATACAGTACCCTGTCCCTGCTCCAGACAATGAGGTATCATACGGAATCAGACTTTTCATGAATGGAATAGGAATGGTATTCCACTGCTGGTTCATTAATTAACACACATTAATTACTTTTAGAGAACATATTTTCAAATAAAAGCCAACTAATTTAAACCTTTTTTGTAGGCTTTGGATGATATTGCTGCCATCCCAGAAGACCCGAGCACCGGAGTATTTGTCCCCCCTGTGGAATGCCCACTGACACAGCAGGGTATGGCCAGACTGAGAGTGGACATTGACCCGAGTTCACCGTCGCAGGACCATGGAAAAGACATTTACATTGCAGTTGTAAATTATGTGCTTTTTAACAGTACATGGAACACTCAGGTGGACACATAACAATGGTGACACTTGTATTTTTATTATTATTTCACACCGCCTGACTTCAAGGCATGCA